>CATIWM010487630.1:0-25815 GCA_949671775.1 Mallotus repandus
GGACTTAGTGAGTCCTAACATTCAAGGTGATCAAAATCCATTATGAGACTGGCGGTTACAGCTAACAATTTTGAAATCCAGCTAGAAATGATACATGTGATTCAGAACTCTTAGTTTAATGGATTGGCACATGAACATTCAATAGGTCATATGACAAGATTTTTGGACTATTGTTCAACTCTCAAAATGAATAAGGTCTAGCTTGAAGCAATCAGATTGATACTTTTCCCATTTTCCCTTATTGATTGAGCAAAAAGGTGGTTTACAACTTTGCCTTCAAACTCCATCAATACATGGCAGGAGTTTTATACAACATTCCTCAACAAGTACCTTCCACCTATAATAGTTTTAAAGATTTAAATTGAGATTAACTCATTTAATCAGAGGAAGGATGAAAACTTTTATGAGTGTTGAGATAGAGTCAAAGACCTCTAGAGACACTGCCCCATTTGAAACCAACTTTGGATTTGGTTCAATCTTTTAACGAGGGTGTTAATCCGTTAGTTAATGTCAACATAGATGCAGTAGCTACAGGGGCAATCATGTCTAAAACACCAGAAGATGCTCTTGATCTTTTTGAGGAGATGGTAAATACACATAGTTTGTGGTCTAATGAGAGAGCTATTTCAAGGAAGGGAGGTGCATTAGAAGTGGATGGATTAACAGTGGTGAATGCAAAACTAGATGCATTAACAAAACGGATGGACAAGATGAATGCAAATACAATTTCTTCTTCAACTTCTTCATTATATGAGCTTTTTTAAGGTGGGCAACAACCACTAGAGGTCTTAAGCTCCACCAAGCTTTGGCGGGCCAAATGCTCATCATTATAATCAAACTCATTTTCATCATGAGAAAGTTGCATCTTTATCATCCTCATTGGAATGCAAAATGAAAAAATTCATGGAAATGATGGCAACTGAGATGAAGCAACATAAAAGCTTGAAGGAAGATTTGAGTAGATGCATCAAGATAACCAACTCATGTTTAGAAATCATTTATCCTCAATCCACAACTTGGAGGTGCAAATGGAACAGTTAGCTAACTCTCTTTTTATAAGGAATCAAGATGATCTTCCTAGCAATACAGAGAAGAATCAAGGTTCAAAATAAACAACACTAAAATAATTTAACTCAATAGGTATCAAAATCAATAATCAAATAATTGTCATTAACTAACAATCAAAATCTATTTTTTACACAAATTACACAATATAATTACATAAAAATGAAATCCTTTGTTTTCAACAAAAATAAATACACTGTCGTTAACCTAAACAAACAAACAAACAAAAATTTTAAAAGGTCAATAATTAAATACTACTCCTTAAGTAATAATCAAAATCGAAGCATTATCACCAACCAAAACATATTCAATTTAGATCATTCAAATAAAATATCAACAAATACTCATCAACTAATAACCAAAATTAAAGATACTCATCAACTAATGAACCAAATTATATTATACCCATAAACTAATTAGCGAAATTTAATCAAACTCATTAACAAATAACTTCATTTAAACCATACTGATTACTCATAAATTAAAATTCAATATACCATAAACTAATAATCAAAATTAAAGCATACTAAAGCATGCCCATCAACTAATGACCAAAATTAAACTATACACTACAAACTAATTAGCAAAAATTTACGTATACTCATTAAGAAATAATCACAATTAAATTGTACCCATTACAAATAAACTAAAATTAAGTATACTCATAAACTAATATCAAAATCAAAACATACCATCAACTACTAACCAAAATTAAACCATACCCATAAACTAATTAGCAAAATTTAAGCATAATTATAAACTAATAATTAAAATTAAACTATATACATTACTAATAAACTAAAATTAAATTTACCCATAAACCAATAATCAAAACCCATCAATTAATAATTAATAACATCAAACCATATGCATCAACTTCTAACCCAAATTCATTCCTAACCATCAACCAAAAAAAATCCAGTATTTTAATAAAAAAAAAACATACAAGCAGATGGACAAGCTAGGATAATAGTGGAGGATTGATGATCGGAGAGACAAGAACGAATGGTGGTGATGATCAGAGGGACAAGGATGACCAGTGGTAGTGATCGAAGGGACAAGGACAAAAGATGGTAATGATTAAAGGGACAAGGACGAACAACGATGATGGATAATGGTGGCCATGAAAAAGATGAAAATCACAAGAGGGAACAAGATGAAGAAGGAGAATTATAATGAGGCTAGATTTAGGATAAAGCTCAATTTGTTTTTTATTAAAGTAAAAAATATATTTACTAGTGTTAAAAGTAAAAAAGTAAGGCTATTTATTATTTTACGGTAAAAAAAATATTTTTTAAATTATGGTACTGTTAAAAGTAATTTTTTTTTAGTGATTTGTGAAATAATTTATCAATTTATGATACTTTTAAGTAAGATGGAAGAAAAAAAAAATTTACTGTCCATACAGCCATTGTCAATGGCTGAATGGTCATACAGTCATTGCCCATGGCTGCATGAGTATATTTTTTTAAAATCTGGAATGGAGGGAACATTTTTTTCCAAAATGATTTGACATCTGATGTGATGGTGTCCACATAATGTTTAAATGATTATATTAACTTTTCTAATATTATAATTATATAAATAATTATTTGGTTATGATTATGTTATTTTTTAAGTCACTAATTATTGTGTAATGATTGTTAATAATAACATTATTATTATTAATAATAAATTTTTGGGGTTATTTCCATTAAACGTTTGACACAAAAAAGGCAATTTTTTAAATAATAATAAAAGTTATTATATAATATTTGTGAATAATAATAAGAGTGCAAAATATGTGGATGCAGGTAATTAAAAAAGTAAAAACAATTAATAGTAATTAATTTATTAAAAAGAGTTCATTAAAATGTGATCTTGAGGAGGTGACTTGTAACATAAAATGATAAGTTGTTTAAAAATAATATGATTTAATATATTGAATATTGGTAAAAATTGTTATTTTTATTAGATATATTTGTTAGTAATATATTTATGGATATTTACTAGTAAATATTTATATATATATGTGTTAGTAAATGTATATGTTGTATTTAATTAGTGAAGAACAAATTATTTAGATAGTAAGAAAAATTTATTTCTCAATTTAGTGAAATAAATTTATTTATTTCTCCAAATATCCAAGACATTCACATTAAGCTCCATAGGTTGCTCACTCAGATTCAGGTTTCTTAGTTCAGATTTTGGTAATGTAGGGGTGGCATCAACAAATGAATTAAAGACTTGCTCCTCTGTCAAGCTAGTGTTAATCATAAGGATGGGTGGATTTGGTGGTGGTACATTTTGGTAGTTGGGTAAAGGGTTGTTTTGGGCATTTGGCTTTCTGGTTTCAGGGTCAGTTGTCTTACCTAAATCGATCAAATCTTGGATCTTATATTTCAGTCGTGTGCAGTTATCGGTATCATGTCCGATAGTTTGGTGAAATTACAGTAGAACTTTGGGTTAGCATTTGGTACATGTTGTGTATGAGATATGGGTTGTAACAGGTTATTCTCGATTAGTTTCTCTAAGACCTTAGAGAGAGGTCTTCCCAAATTAGAGAACCTCCGAGGTTTCCTGACAGCATTGATCTGCACATTGCTGTTGCAGCCAACTACCTCTTTGCCCCTAGATCTTCCACTAAAGAACTTCTTCTCCTGTGTCAGATCATATTCTTTTTGTACCCCAAACCTATATAGCTCTTTAAAGTTTCAAATTCCAAGGTCCCTCAGCTTCTTAGAAAGTGGAAGAACGCATCCCTCCATTGCTATCATTAGCTGATCAGTCTTAGCGGGCCTGTGCCTCATCTGTGCCAATTTTCCTCTCCACCTAGTCAAGTAATCGGTAAAGGATTCATTGAACCGCTGCTTAGTATTCTGTACGTCCCTTAAGGATACTTCCATTTGAGTGTTGAGACCATACTGCTTTACAAATGCAGTACACAATTCTTTCCAATCAACTTGAACACGATATTCCAAGGCATAGTACAATTTGATTGGTGCTCCTTCTAGAGACAAAGGAAATTGTTTAACAATCTATGCATTGGTCAAGTAGTTGTTTTCATATGGGTCACATATTGTTTCAAATGCAGATGGGGATCATCAGTACCGGTGTATTTTTCCATATCAAGGAACTTGAATTTTTGAGGAAGTGGATCATCATTCTCATTTAAATCAAGGTCAGTATAGTCCACGAGAGCATAAATTCCCTGCTCCTTTATCATCATTTGGATTTGAGCCATGGTCTTAGTCATGCTTTTAGCCTAATCACTCTTTTCCACATTCTCTGAAGTGTCTACATTCTGCCGAGCTACAGGCTCTGCCAGCAAGGTTTCCTGATCATCCTTTACTTATTGCCTTTCGAAGTTTTCAGCATCAAGGTCAAATGGTGTGTTGGTTGCTTTTGTCTAGGTGGCCCCATTACTTCTGCCATCATTTCTCCCATAATTGTATGGGTATGCTCAACTATCTCTACTTTCAATTGTTCTTTGAAGGCATCAGGATCAAAACCTGCCATTGTTGTTTCTCTGAGAATCCTAACCAAGTTACCAATGCCAGATCGTGTCTAGATAGAAGACTGACGTGAATCTATATCTACAACCACCACAAGTTAGAAATATGCATGATGTGTATGCATGCAATGCAAGCTTACTTTTTATTTAAAGAAAGAAAATAATATACACTTAATTTACACATAGTAGAGGACAATCATAAAGCGCTCAAATGATAATCTCCGCCCTTATTTCTCCCACACGCGTGTTCAATGGTGAGTTCCTTGTCCTAGAATTTTTGTTTTGGATTTTAATTATCAACAGGGGATAACAAAACCGACTTATACAAGACAACACTCAAGACGAAACAAACAAGCAGTAATTCCTTTAAATAAAACCAAAGTCCCTCTTAATGGGCCATAGTGGGCATGACAGACCCATCTTGACATAGTCCATTTTAAATGGCTTGGGCTTTATAGAGAGAACTACTATATGGCATCAAACACATGCATTTGGAAAAAAATCCTAATTGCAATTACTAAGTCATTACATGAGCTCAGTCTGGGGTAATAAGCTTCGGCTCCCACATCTATATACCTCCATTAAGTCTCCCCACTCAAGGGTCCGTGCGATGTGGATAAGCACGTGCTATGAGTGACAATAATCAAATACTCCACCGCCAAGTTTGAGTGAAACACAGGCAGCAAAGCAATGATTACTATCGGGTTATTTGGGACTTGTGTGCACATTGTATGAAGACGTGTAGTGAATGCAGAAAATGTAAAAGAAACAAGGAAATAATAAAAAAAATGATAAAATACAAAACATTAGAATCAGTTTCTCTACTCTACAGCGTAGTTGCTACTATAGGCGATGGGGTTTAGCGCGCGCCCAAGTGTTTGACGACCACAAAACTGTGTGGGCTCAGGGCCTACTACGAAATACAAAATGGGCTTTGATGCCCAAATTGGAGATGGAGTCGCCACCCAAATGAAACCCGAGATAGACTGTACAGCAACTGGGTCCCACCGAGGTTCCCGGAAGCCATCCTCAGAGAAAGGGTTCAGAAACTAGGTATGGGCTTTTAGAATGCCCACCTAACTTGTGGTTGGCTTCCGTGTGTGTTTTGTATTTTTATTACTTTTAATTATTAAATAATTTACTTATTAACATGCAATTTGTAATTATTTACAATCAATTGTCAAATTTTACACTTTTAATCCGAGTTTGTACATTAGTCCGTTTTCATTTTTTTACTCAATACATATCACAAACAACTTGTAAAAGTACATTCAAAGAAATGAGGGAAGGGATTAGGGATTATAATATATTATACAATTAAAATAGCAATAAAATAAAATCAGAATAAATAAATTTAAATTAATTAGGGGATTAAAACTTGGATGATTAGAATATCATCCTGAAATTTCTGCAAAACTTAAAATGTTAAATTCTCCGCAAATACAAAAATCTTACAAAAGAAATCCAATCTTATTAGTCTTGTAGAGAATAAATTAAATACATATTTAAACAATGAGTGCATATTTAATTAAACCTAATATCATTATGATTACATGAAATATTAAAATATAGCATGAAATAAGTACATGAAGACACCACCTTTATGAAATGAGCATGAAGAACCGAAGCCAATTTTGAATAAAACTTTGATAATGCGGTGGCGCCTCTTCAAAGACACATCGCCTCTAGGTATAAAGGCCAGAATTTGTCACCTCAACATGAAAGAGACGTCGCCTCTTTAACAGACACAACGACAACACTTACATACCTTAAATCTTAAGTAATTTCGAATTTGATGTAAATAAGTGCAAGTTTGCAACTAGTATTTAGTAATTCACATAATCATGTTATAAACATAACACCAAATGATTAATAAACAAAAAAAAAACTAACAATAAAATCAAGAAATGTAGTTTTATAATAGAATCAATAAACTCAAAGTTTGAAAATAAGAACTCTTACTGATTTAAACTAGTTTGATGCTCCTAAGCCCTAAGAGACTAGTTTACTGATTCAAATCTTTTTGGATGTAAGAGATCCTCCTTCCTTCTTAAGAAAATGAATTTTTAAGCTAAAGACTCTTTCTTTTTTTTCTTCTTTTTTTCTCTCTCTTTTTCTCTCTATTTTTATTTTTAAAATGTCCTCTTTTTCAAAAACTCCTCTCCCCCTTCATTTTTTTTAAAAAAACTAGCTAAAACCTTCCTTTAAGCCTCCCCAACTTGACTTTTCCTAATTTTCCAAGCCAAGACAAGACATCCACTTTCTATTTTAATCATGTGCACACCTTTCCTAGCCTTACTTTTTTCCTCCAAAGTCTCCCTTTTACGCAGATATCTTCAGGTCAGTGATATGTGGGTCCACCTCTCATGTAATGAAGCAAAAAAATGCATTTAATGCTGCATAGGTCGGCTGTGAAGAGGCATCGCCTCACCGATATTTGAGGCAAAGAGGCATCGCCTCTTCGATGAGGTGAACGCCTCTCTAGCCCAGACTTGGACTAGGCCTGTGGGCCGACGAGCTCTTGGGCTTCAAGCTTGATATTTTGGGCTTTCGAGTCCATTCTAAAGAAGGTTCCGGGTTTCTCTTGCATTCATAATTCGTTTTACCTCATCATCGGGCTTTCGTTGCGGGCTGATCAAACTGAGAGTGTTTACAATTTCTAATATATGTGTTGTTGTTGTTAAATCATAATAATAATATTTTGATTAGTATTGTTATTATTAAATGAGAGGGTAAAATGGTGAAATGAAAATAATAATGATTAATATGTAATAGTTAGTATTAGAACAAATAAAAAAAACATTTCCCTACAAAATAAATATATATACCATTTCGCGTCTAATAAAATTGTCATAGTTTTGTTAGATGGCGTGTGGTGTCATTGTGCTGTGTGTGTGTTTTAAGTTATTAAATTCTCAAAAATATGTAAATTGTTTTAACTAAATAAAAAATTTTACATTTAAAAAAAATTGATAAATTTTTTTCAACTGAATACATATATATTTTTTTAAAAGAGAAATATTTTAACAAATAACTAATTACATTTTTTTACTAAATAATAATTTTCATAAATAACTAATTACATATTGTTATTAAAGTGTTTCACAACAAAATAATTTTTTAACTAAATCACATCATTATATAAATAACACATACTATAAATAATCAACATATTAAAAGCATATATTTTACACAATATAAAATAAAAAAAATATATATAAGACAATATAAAAAAATAATAACTCACAATATTTTCACAAAATTATATTTTTATAACTATAATTTTTTTAACTAGATGCGACAGGGCGTTGGGAGGCGTGAACAAGATCCATACAGCCATTGCTAGTGGCTGTATGAGTCTTGTCTTATCTTGTCTATCCCTTGCGTTTTGGGCCAGTGGCTAAATGCTCCTTCAACCATTTTGATACGCGTTTGACTTCAGTCAATGTTGTCTTCTTCCATTTCAGCCATTAGCAATGGCTCTATTGAATTTTTAAATAAAAAAAATAAAGTAACATAAAAAAAATTATTTTTAAAAAATATCATAAAGTGAAAAACACTTTTATATTTTACCATAAAATGGTAAATAATCCTAAAAAAATAACTATTAATAGATGAATTAGGATTTTTTTCAAATTCAAATTTTTAAAAATATATATGTATAAATGATATAATTATTTAGTTGGTCAATTATGTGACCTTTCACATGATTGACCAATTACACCTAGCATTACTCATCCCTAATATGCCACACTTTTTACAAAATTAAAAGCGCTGCATTGTTTTTTACTGTCACACTTGCATTATAGTGGTTGGAATACCAGGTCCCACCATTTTACATAAGTAAAGTTTAGCATCTGCTTTGGCCACCATTAGGCTAATTTCGAGATATTTGGTCAACTTAGAGGAGAAAATCATTAAGGTCCAATATCAACGTGCAATATGATAAAAATTACAAGTTTCAAAAATTATAAGTGAAAAATTGAGAAAAGTGTAGACCGCAAGATACTTCATAAAATAAAAATAAATAAATAAATATTGGTATCTTATTGGTGGACATATAAAAAAAATATAGAAACGAAAAAGCTTGTTGATCTAAAAACTTTACAACCAAGTGCAAAGTGCAAATAATTATATTATGTTTGCCTTTATATAAAATCTTAATTAGTTGAAAATTGAAAAGTAAAAGTAAAACAAAAACAAAACAGCGATCATGTGATACAAGCTTTGATATTTAAGAATGATGTGGGATTGGCTCAAAGCATCTAAAACTTTCTGTCTCTCCTGACTCTCCCTTAGACCCTTCACTTCTACATTCATTCTCTTTTGTACCTCTATCTCGACAAGCTTTTGAACTGACTCAGTTGCTTTAATTGCCAATGCATTTTGCTCAACTAGATATGCTTCTTGCAATCTTCTCTCATTTTTTCTTTTCCATTCTTCCAGTTCAGAAACCTGAAATATAATATGATATTTAATTGTGTTTGTACTTTTTGTATCTTGTGTTAGAGTACTCTAAATTAATATGGCTATAGGATAATCAAGCCCCCCTTTATACCTTTTGTTTGGCAGCAAGTGCTTCTTTGCAGGCAGCATGGTACATATCTGTTGTTTGCTTCAGCTCAGCCTTCAATCTTCTCATCTCATCTTCATATGCATCCTGAGATTAATTCCTATAATCACTACTTGTTTATAATTGTCTAACCCAATATTTTTAATTATAAACAAAGTTGGTAATATATTAATGTAAGCAAGGAAGAAAAGCTACCTCTATTAATATCTTTGATTTACATGTTATCTCACCCTCAAGCTTTCCGTAAAAGTGTAAAAAATTGCTATCTGTGCTTCGCCTTCCCGAGCAGGTCATTGGGCTATCAATGTCAACTTCAGGCATCTCATCATCCCATATATCATATGCTCTGAAAAATTAATTATGATACATGCATGAGTTAGATGTGGTCCATTGGCTATCTTCAATCTAAAAAGCTTAATTCTATACTACTTTTGTTTCTAATACAAATTAAAATAATGTTTGCTTTGAGCACAAACAATTATAACTAACTGGGAATTTGCTATTTATTCATTATTAATGTGCTAAGTACTTAAACTAGAGTATATGTCATCCAAGAATTGAGTGAAATACACCCACTTTTAACCTAAAAACATCAAAGTTTATTTTTAAAAATGAAATCTAAAAATAAAAATTTAATGTGTTAATTTGTACAGCTGCCTTACATATCATGAAATGTTTCCTCTGTCAAACTGGTTTGAGCAAGCGGCAGCTCTCCACCAATGTTAAGACTTGGGGCTGGACGAGTTGCAGTCCTAATACTGTTGATCTTTCCTTTTGAAATTACATAAACAGTGCAGAAATCTGGTGCCCATTTTAATACGTTGCTTGCAATATCTGTAGTCCTGAAGAGTCTATATTATGTATGTACATAAACCATACTCAGTCAAGCTTAGATATGTAAATAATGCAGTACAATTCTAATGCTTAGTTAATTTACCTAGAAAGGCCATTTCTGGATGTGGAACCAAGCAGCAAGGTGTCAACAGCTTGTTGGCAAGTATATTCAATAAGTGCTTTTGCTACATCTAGATCTTCAAGTATAATAGCCTCACATTGTACCTAATTCAATAATAAAATAATTCATATTATATATATATATATATAGCTAAGAAATGTTGTTATGGCCCTGACCTGTAAATGGACCTTTACGAGCCTTTTTCGCTTTAATATATATATATATATATATAGCTAGATAATTAACATATATCAGGATGGATGTATATATTCAAAGATTACCAGAACAAAACAAACAAATATATGTGTTTGTTTTGCCTAATAATATTTTTGAAGTAATGTAATTATTAATAAAGCAAAGAAAAACCTACTTGTCTACGCCGACAGAAACATCGAAATGGAAGCAGTAAGTCCAAGGTATCATTATCAACTTGTTGATTTATCGATGCATCATCTTTACAAACTATAATATCAAAACCCAAAATGAATAAACCGATAACAAAGTTTCATCACAATAATAAATTTAAAATGGTCATTATATATACATACACTTAATTTAATTTACCTGCAGGTGTAGGGTGAGTAGATGATGGTGTTCTCTCTTTAACATGAACAAGTTTCAAGGTTTCATGTTTTGAAACAATATGATCTAGGGCCCATTTCAATGTATTTTGGCTGGTTTTATCCTTGTCTATAGCTATTGCTATGGACCTTTTTCCCCTACTTCTTTCTGCATTGTTCTCCCTTTTAGTTGACATCATTGTTTTCTTCTTTTCTCTTTTACTTTCTTTGTGTTCAGACAAATGGGTACTCTTAATTTTATTAAGGATGTCTCCAGGATCAATTGAAGAGAAGAAGATAAGTTTTTATTATTCAATTCTAACGAATCTTCAAAGATTCAAAACGAATGAAAAAACCTATTTTCATCTCTTGCCATTGGTGTATGTTATAACTAAAAAAAAAAAAAAAGAAACTATACCTCCTGATCGTTAATTTGTTAGGGTCCAACATTTTATCATTTCAAACACATGTAAAACTAAAAGCATCTTTCATGTATAATTCGTTTTCTTTTTTTTCCTTTTTCTGTTTTATTTAGTTTTTTGTTTCACCAGAAATAGAATATTTGAATTCAAAATAAAGTTTCACTATAGAGCTAAACCGTCAATACATCCTTCTTTTTCTTTTTTATCTATTTTTTCTTTTCTAACAATAATTTTATTATATATTTTTTATTTGTTTATCACTATTTTTCTTTCCTATATATATATATATAATTTCACTCAATAACTAAAATTTTTTATGTAAATAATTCTTTAACTACTAGTATATAAACATGAAGATAAGGGAAAATTGTTGATATTGAGATATTATGATCTAAAAAATACCCTTAAAATTAACATAACATTAACTAAATACATGGTGTAATTGTATTTAGGTCTAAAAAAAGTACATTATTTTCATGTAATTTTTTAATTAAAGTCTTGGTGGAGTAAAAATTAATTAAAGTCACATGTTGAATTGGCTTTTAATATTTCAAAAATTACATAAGACTCATAATAAATTTCTTTTGCTCAGAGATTGGGAAAATGCACTATAGTAATGTGCAAATAACATAATTAATGTGATAGGATCATTTAATAAATTACTGAGTACATTGCATATAATTTTGTTGTAGTTAATGGCATCAAACAATGCATTTAATTTGTCACTGCGATCGATCCTTGAGAAGGACAAGCTCAATGGGACTAACTTCCTTGACTGGTACAGACACTTAAGAATTGTTCTTAAGCAAGAGAGAAAGGAATATATCTTTGATCAACCAGGTGCTAATACTCCTAGAGCTCAAAAGGATGCTCATAGTAAGCATCTTAATGATTATGTTGATGTTACTGGCCTCATGCTTGGAAGCATGGAATTAAAACTTCAAAAGCAACTGATGGACATGGAAGCTTATACCATGATAGGCCATCTCAAGGAAATGTTCCAAGAGAAAGCTAGAATTGAAAGGTTTGCTGCCATAAAGGTATTGCTTTCTTGCAAGATGACTGCTGGCAGCTCAATGAGTCATTACGTGCTTAAGATGAAAGGTCATCTTGAACATCTAGACAGGCTTGGTCTCAAGATCGAGCAAGAATTGGAAATTAATATAATTCTTTAGTCTTTGCCAGAAACTTATGATGGGTTTGTTATGAACTATAACATGTATAGCATGGAGAAAACTATTTCTGAATTGCATGGGATTCTCAAGACTGCTTAAAAGAACATCAAGACTACCAAGGATGTTCTAATGGTCAATAAAGGGAAAGGTATGAAAATGATGGGAAATGGTGAAGGCAAGTTTAAGGCTCCCAAAGGATTTTAGAAGCCGAAGCCTGCTCCTAAAACAAAGCCACCTAAGGAGGGAACATGCTTTTCTGCAATGAGTCGGGTTATTGGAAAAGAAATTGTAACTTGTATTTGGATGATTTAAAGAAGAATAACGTCTTTAGGTATTCATATTTTAGAAGTCAATTTATCTACTTCTAATTCTTGGGTACTAGATATCAAATCTGGATCTCACATTTGTACAAATGAACAGAGCCTAAAAAATAGTAGAATTTTGGCTAGAGGCAAAGTGTGTTGGGGTTTCATGATGCAAACACGCAGCGAAAATTAAAATTTCAATAAAAAAACCCTCACAAAAACCATGTAATTCGATTAAATTGATTAAGTGGGATTCTAAACACTCACTAAGATGAACACAAGGCATGATAGTTGGAAGGATGAGAGAGGTTTCACATCGAGCTTCTCATGTCTTCTTATCAGATTAAAACACGGCCAATAAAGCCATGTCCTTTACTTGTATCCACACGAACAAGATGTCCAAAAGGGGAGTTAGTGTGCTAGCACCTTTTCTTTAAGAATTTGTATTTCTTTTCTCTTTATATATGTTTTTCTTTTCTTAAAAGAAGTAGAAGAAGGTAAAGAATAAGATTATTTAAACCCTAGAAAAAGAGATCTATATATAGACATATCATCTAGGATTTTTCAAACCCTTTACTTACCAAAAACATTTTTGGTATGTTTACCTTCTATTTCTTTTTTGATTCCAATTCCAAGAATAGAATTATTTCCAATTTTATTTAAGATAACACTTACCTTAAATAAATAAGGAAATAAACAAATATGATTATAAATGTATATACACACATATATTTATTTATTTATCTCGAGAGAATTTCATTGGGTTGATTAATCTAAGTCCTCTTTAGGTCTGCTCTCAGTATGCGACCCTATAGATTCACGCAATGTTGGCAATAGGCCTAAAATCTCCATTTTAGCTCATAAGTCATGAGTGGCCTCTAGCAAGACATTATTACCACCCAAGTTGTGTACAGGCTAATAATCCGACATAACCTTATCCACAATATATATTATAGCCCTTTTATCACACGATATCTTGATTGAACATAAGGCATGGTTTATGTCATCCTTCTATTGTTCAATTATATTATTTCTCGATACCAAGTAGACTAATACTGATAACTCTTTATCTAATATTAATAACTATTTATCAACTCATTCCAGTATGGCCATGCATTTTTCTTTAGTCTAACTCATTAAGAGGCCCACAAATATCTTCTCATAATAAATGAGTGAGAAATTCCTTCTCAATCTCTCACATTCCTCACATAAGTCATTTTAAATCAAATCATAACCTATTATACCATCTGGTTAAAAATGTCGTTAGAATGTGTCAAAATATAGAACTTATTATGTAGGAAACCATGGTGATTTTAGGTCAGGGGACTCAAATAATACTACCATGATACAAATCACTTATGATAATTATCCATATAGTATTCTCATATAAGGTCGATCCAGTACATCATTTCTCAAATATGTACCTATGAGTTGACTTAATATCTTATATACATTATTAGTAAAACATATCATCTATTAACATCATATTAGTCTTTATTCATTATTGTTCCAATAATAATAATCGAATAGGGATAATTTAGAATAAAATTCAAGTATCACCAAAGAGTTTTACTATAAAGTCACATACTTAATGATCTCAGGTAGAATTGACTATTTAGGGAACTTATAGAATTAGCCAGTAATAATGAAAATGCCTCTTTATGAATAAATGAAAGATGACAATGTTAAAATATGGCCATTCATGATTGGCCTAGTGCATGTCACTAACAAAGTGGACTTACGAGTTGGAAATGGAGTAAGAGTTATTGCCTTAGCTGTGGGAGCTTATAAGTTAACTTTGCCTAGTAGACTTATTTTGAATTTGGAAAACTGTTATTATGTACCTACTATGAGTAGGAATATCATTTCTGTTTCTTATTTGGATAAGTTGATTTTAAGTTTATTATTGGGAATAATAAATGCTCCATTTATCATGATAACATTTTCTATGGATATGCTTCTCGAACTAATGGTCTTTATGTTTTAAACATTCAAGATTCTAATGAAAAGTCCATTTATAACTTTGATATAAAGAAGTTTAAATCTAATGATTTAAATATAACTTATCTTTGCCATTGTCGTTTAGGCCATATAAATGAGAAATGCATTTTAAAACTCCATCGACATGGAATTTTGAGTTCATTTAACTTTGAATCATTTGAAACATGTAAATCTTGTTTATTAGAAAAAATTACTAAGACACCTTTTATTGGGCAATGTGAGATGGCTGATGACTCATTGGGCCTTATACATTATGCTGTGTGTGGTCTCATAAGTTCCACTGCCAGAGGAGGTTTTCAATACTTCATTACATTCACAGATGATTCTAGTCGATATGACTATGTCTATCTAATGAAACATAAATTCGAATCTTTTGAACAGTTCAAAATTTTCAAAAATGAAGTGTAAAATCAACTTGGTAAAAATATTAAAGCACTAAAATCTTATTGAGGTGGCGAGTATTTAAGCCAAGAATTTATAGATCATCTCAGCGATTGTGGGATAATTTCATAATTAACTATACCAGGAACACCACAATGGAATGGTGTGTCTAAATAGAGAAATAGAACTTTATTAGATATGGTTTGATTAATGATGAGTTAGTCAGATTTTTCAATCTCCCTTTGGGGGTATGCTTTAGAAGTTGATGCGTTCATACTGAACAGAGTTCCTTCAAAGGTAGTTTAAAAGAAACCATATAAGATATGGATTGAAAAATCTCCCAGTTTATCTTTTCTTAAGGTTTGGGGATGTGAGGCTTATGTGAAGTATCAAACTTTAGATAAATTAGGACCTAAATCAAAAAAATACCTTTTTATGGGATATCTAAAATATTCTAAAAGATATTTCTTCTACAACGCTTCTAAAAATAAAGTGTTTATTTCTGGAAATGGTGTCTTTTTGAAAAGAGAATTTATTTCCAAAGGAACTAGTGGGAGTAAAGTACAACTTGAAGAAATTCAAGAACCACAAAATAGCATTGTATTATGTATGGAAACTCAACTGGATCAACAAGTAACTATTGAATCTACATAAGCACTATAAGGCCCAAGGAGGTTTGGTAGTGTCACATCCCGTCTCACGTAGCCCAAGGTGAACAGTTAGTATCTCCTCTCATCTCAATAGCTTGAGATGGACATTAAAATTTACTCTTCGATCCTTTTCAAATAATCTTTAATAAAATTAAATAAATTTGATACTTAGCCTTTTGTTTAGATATAAATATTTATATTGATATAAGTCGAGTTCACATTCAAATGGTAATAAAGATAAAGTTAACAATAGTCCATAATATAATTTACAATAACATGTCTTCAAAAGTTTTAAACTTAAAATATACAATATTATGGCCACCAAAATATGAGCAACACTAAAGCAAGATTTTTAGGCCAATTGTAAATAGTCTATATACAGAACTCCTTCGGATCAAGGGTCCACTATCAAGGCCTGCTATCTGAAAAGATTTTGAAAACAGAGAAAAATGAGTACAAAAATACTCAATGAATAAATATTACAAGCATAGAACAGTTTAGTGAACCAAATGCAATAAAGTTGTCAAATCGGTAAACTAGAGCATTTATAATTAAAATATAAGTCGCATAAAATGTCAAGTCCATTCCAACTTTCAAATTATAATACAAGTTCTTTCAAAATATCAACACAACTTTCCTTCATATTAACCAACCTTGCAATTAACATCACAAATTGGCCATAATACATAGGCCATCATAAACTCACTCTTTAGGCGCACTTGAAGGCTAACCCTTTGACTGCATTAACACAAAATGATCGTTCTCCCTTCACCATCCTGTAATCAAGTGCTTTATTGTCCATTGCACAATAGCAACCATCACAATCTCAAATGTGCATATATCACCTTAGCATATTCACATATCTCATATAGGGTGGTGATAAATAAATCCAAATATCATTTTCATCAAATAATCAGTCAAAATAATGTTATCGCATTTATGGTTCAATAAGCATTCAAAATCAAACCCTCTCTCATCATAATTCAAAGAAATGAACCAAGTTGATGACAAACTCATTTAAATCATCAAGTAACAATTCAAATAATCTCAAATTAGATTTAAAAAAAAAAGTAAACACATTTAGCTTGTGAACTTGAAAAAATTATTCTTTCAAAGCTTCTATAGTTCAAGTAATTCAAGTAATAATAAGACTAAATTGAAATAATTCTTACACATCAATTTAGGTTCATAAAACATCATTAAAAGAATCATTTTGTTGCTAGGCTAATGAGATTATAAGGGTTTGAACATCTACTCACCGAAAGTAGTCTTAGTTACTACAAGTAACTCCTCAAAGTATCTACTTTGTACTTGCAAGTCTCTTGCCTTTATCAACACTTAATTCATGTAATTCCATTTGAAATTCATCAAAATTGTGAACATACACACTGTCCTAGTCATGCATCCCCTAAATGATATGCAAAATATGCACTTAAACTCAATTTTACAAACTTGATTCATTTATTCTAAAAAGGTTGTTTTCATGTCTAAATTTGAAAACTATTGCAACTTATAGAAAATTAATTTTGAGCTCAAATTAAAAAAAAAAGATTTATGTGTTTAGTACATGCTTTAAAAATTTCTCTTTAATTTGATAACCATAAAGAAATTTATAGAGGTCTAATTACAATAATCTTAATTACTCTTATAGATTGAGCATTAAAAATTATATCTTCTTTAGACTATCATACAAGCAAAATTGGCTCTAAGTCAAAACTAAAAAGTTACCTGAGACTCTTCAAAGTTTTCTCAAAATTAAACCATTTTTTTTTCCAGTTGCTATGCTTAAGTCCATTTGAATTCTTCTTGCCATAGTTGTTTACTATGATTATGAGATATGGCAAATGGATGTTAAAATAGTGTTACTTAATGGAAACCTAATTAAGGTTGTGTACATGACACAACCAGGGGGTTTTGTCAATCCTGAGAATTTTGAAAAGGTTTGCAAGCTTCAAAGATCCATTTATGCATTGAAGAAAACTTCTTGGAGTTGGAATCTTCATTTTAATAAAGCAATCAAAGAGTTTATTTTCTCTAACAATAAAGATGAACTTTGTGTCTATAAGAAGGTTAGTGGTAACACAATAGTTTTTCTTGTGCTATATGTCGATGACATATTTCTTATTGGAAATGATATCCCTGCTTTGCAAAATGTAAATGATGTGGTCCAAGAGCAAGCTTTGGAGTTCTTAGACAAATTGGACAAAGTTCGGCAGTGGCAGTTTTATAATTAAAGTGAAGTTTTGAGTGTCGGATATTAGAGTTTTCAGTGGCTATTTTGGGTGGAAATGGGCCACTAATTCAAACCAACAAGCTTTGCTTGTTATGCCCTATGAATTTTGGCCAAATTCGCACCTTTGGGCCTTCTAATTGTTGTTTTTCCATTTTAGTAATTTTACCTATTTTTATTAGAAGTTTATTTAGGGTTTACTTTTGTTATTTAAGCTTATTTTTCACCTTGTTTTGGACAGCTTTTGATTTCTAATAATATTATAGACTTTTTTTTCCCCAAATTCCCTAGAACTCGATAAAATCAATAGGGGTTTGAAGGTTGCGAATCGGTATTCCTTAGAATCAACGATTTTTATAATAATCTACCTTCCGCTACATCATAAATGTAAATATATTTATTGAATATTTACTTGGCAGGTGTAAAATATTTATTGATAGCTTAAATTGAATATTTCCTGAGTTGCGCATTTTGAGATAAGATATGAATATATTGCCATTATGAAAATAATCTCTTAGTGTCTATCTCAAGATTCTTAATTCTTAAGAGTTTTTCTATATAGTTAATCCACTGACAGACTAACTTAATCTAATTCCTTCACTCTGTAGGATATTAGGTTGGTTTTTGGTACAATACAAATGAACTAACTGTTGTTTTTACTATATTTATTTTTATACAGGCGTGCTAACAAAAAAATGATCTTTTTTTTTGCAAGCAGCTATCATGGTTCTTATGATTTCTGTTAAGGTAACTATCAATAATCATATGAATTTTTTTGGTGTTTGTTTCTTAGTCTTCTAAATTCTCGGTTAACTTTTTAATCCAGCCTTGGCATATATATTTATATGTAAGAATACGGGTTTGGGATATAGTGGTGGATTTTTGTTTTGTGCCATATTCTTCATCATTAACGAAGATACCAAAGTATTAAGCAGTCGTTACTCAAGTTCTATCAGACATTTGGGGTTTTCTACGAAACATTTGGGGCATGAGACTTGCTCCCTTATCACTTAAGTGTTCCCTTGTATTGCCCCTATTCACTGAGGTCATATACAATTAAGAGCTTCTTTCTTTCATGTTGTTATGTAGGGTGACTCTTGACATGTTTCATGAATTTATCTGAAGATTGAGATTTCTTCTTTATCTATTTCACATGAATCTAAATAAATTTCCATTTTGATAACTTTCATTCTTTCAGATTTTATACTTTACCTATTTTCCATCAATAATGTTGTTATAGTAGCATTATGGTTACAATGCTTGTAGTTTGAAAGAAGTGTATTTGGTAAAATAGATTTTTATGTTTGACCATTTTCTCCCTTTATAAACATCTTGCTTGTGTACATTATATGTAATCCCATTTGTCTTGTTAAAAAAAAGAATCCTGTTCATTTTAAATTTTTTTGCTTTTTGCACTTAGTATTGTAGAATGCTTGTAAGATCGGATGGTTTTCACCTAAAGATTCTCCAGAGCTTTTGACAATTGCTAGTGAGGTTCGCTACTGGTTTCTATTCTTACTGATTGTCCTTTAATTATATGCTGCAATAACTATATAAATCTTATTAATTTCTCCCTCCTGAATTTTTATAGATAAGAAACAACTTTTGCAGTCCAAGAGATATTAGTACTTCACCTAATGATTCCCTCTTTGTTATCTCAAAAGTTATGTCTAGGTAAGAGTTCTAAAGTGCATGTATTTTAACTTTGTTAATGGAAAGCATTTACTAAGCTTTTCCTGTTTTAGTTTTTGCAAATGATATCCATTTGAAGTTTTTGGAATTATAGGCTAGACCAAGATTTTTTTTAGGTAGACATAAATTATATGCAGATGACAACAATAGTATACTAATTGACAGTATGTTTAAGCAAAAACTTCATGCTTTTTGTTTATTAGAAGATCAAATGTGTAATTATGAACATGTTCTGGGGAGTTGTCAATTTCGACAGTGATTCTAACTTCTATGGTTTTTAAACTTCCTTCTTTCTCTAGCCCCCTCTTCTCCTCACTGTTTATAGTGTGAATGCCTATTGCTATGTGCACATTGTTGGTAGTTGATCCTATGGTTGCTTCCATTGTTAGTTGAATGGTTGTGCAATTTAAGGGGTGTTCCAATAATTTGTCAGTGTGGCTATCTTTCATGAGATAACATGATTGCCATCAATCTAGGGGAATTGCATATGAATTTTGTCAAGGTGGTTGTGCCTTCCATGATATCTGATGTCTTAAAATTGCAATTGATCTTTCTCTGATTTGTATCACTCTGCAGATTCTATCACCCCCTCCTTTTTTCTTATGTTTTTCTGCCTACATTGATGCCTATATTAAGAAATGCATTAATCTACCTTTCTCCATTATAGCCTGGTTATAGAGCATATGCGATTGATTTTTACATTTCGAAGAACACAATGCATTCTCCATGGGACAAAATAGTAAGCATCTATTTAATTTTGACTTGAAGGATCCTGTAAGATGCAATGTTTCATGTAGAATCAAGTGCATGGCATTCTGTATGTGAATTATAATCTAATCTAGTGCATCTATCTGTAGCTCTAGATCGTAACCTTTGTTATTCTACTGTATTTACCATTGAAGTTGTGTAGGTTCTTCTTGATGAAAGTCTTTCTACCCGACTCTTGGCTCATTGGCTTGCATTTTATTAATTTTCTCGCCCATATTATTTGTAGTCCCATTTAGTAGTCTATACGTGTGATGTTGAACATTTTAATTTGGGTTACTTCCATCAAGCAGGTTGTCAATATTTTGTGGATAACATTATAGATATTAAAGGTGCGCCTGAGGAGCGACGTAGACCTAGATGCCTTAGAGCCTCCAAGGCGAGGCACTTCACTTAGGCATGTGCCATAGGGCCCAGGTGCGTGCCTTGGACGAGGCGCAAAAAGGGCGCACCTCAGTGAAATTGCCCTAAATATCTATTTTTGAGCTGGGCCAATAAAAGAAGTTGGGCTGGGCCTAAGTTAAAAAAGTCCTAGTAGTTAAAATTTAGGGTTTTGACAAGAAAAAAAAAGAAGAATTTGGATAGTAGCTCTCTTTTTTATGATTTATCGGGCAAAAAAAAACTGCAGAAGAAGTTGGACAACAACTCTCACTTCGAAAAGGTGCATATCTGTGCCTTGTACCTAGACTCCAGGACCCTTTTGCTCTTTGATGTGCCTTGCGCCTTTAATAACTATGGATAAAAATTTATCTTCTACTATAGCAAATATAAGTCATAGGCATGTGAAAATGAGCAAACTAGTAAGACTTTTAGTCCCTAATTTGTTTTCATTTTTGCATGTTCTTTTTCATTGGGGTACTCAAAAAAATAATTGAACTCAATCCAACATTTGTTCATAAAGGAAAGAGATCTCAATCCATTTTAAAATTTTTTTTTGTTTCATCTTGTCATGTCTTTGCAATTTACGGTGGTTGTTTGTGGCACAAAGAGATAATATAGAGGCATCTGCATGTATTATAAGTCCGCAGCAAGTGAAGTATGAACCTTCTTTTCTCAACTCTCCTTTTATGGTTTTATTCAATTCAATATATTTTGATCAGTGGTTACCCTTTCCTTTAACCTTTTGTAGCAATCTGTTAAATGGGAAGGGAGTGGAGAGAAGAACAAATGTTCTAATGGCTGCTGTTTGCATTAATTTTATTGGATTAGTTAATGTGAATGTTGGATTTAACTTTTTGCTTGCCTTAGGACCCAGGACCACAAATACCAAAAAATGTGACTGGTATGCTTATCAATGGTATTCTTGAAAGCAAGTGCTTTATTTATGTGAGGATTGTGCATTATAGTATTGTTTCATTACTCATTTTTGATACATCACTTTTTCATTTTTAAATTAATTCGAAGGTCATTATGTCATAGCTGTTGCTTTTATGAGTATGACATCGTGACCTGACACTTCTACGCTATAAAACTATGTTTATTCAAGTGTTGCTGCAGCAGATCCAGGTATGCTTATTGATAAATGGTAGGATCTAGATTCTTCTTTTTTTCATCAAACTTGTACTACCCCATGGCATTCATATGGTTATCTTTTGTAATTTATCTTTTAGTGTCTTAGATTCTGATGTAATCGAGGGTCCATCACTCAATTGCCCAATCAGGTACTCCATGGTACTTGCTGGTTGTAATTTTGTTATCATGATTACTTTCTATGCTAGTTATTTTGAAAAATGTTTTATCTTTATTGGAAGAGGAAGAAAAATTAAAGATAAGAGAAACATTTTCATTATTCAGGGCAATCTAATAGTTTTGGTACTAGTCAGGCAGCATTTTGTGCACTGCAGCCTTTATTAGGCAAATTTTCTGAGAAATTGATGCTTCCAGCTGCAGGAATTGTTTTTTTTAATAAATAAATCATTAAGGAAGAGGCATATAATGTACTTGTACCATTTCAATTAATGACATATAGGCTTGATGTTGTTTATGGGAAAAAAATTCGGACTTTATCAATGACAAACTAGACATTATGCTTAAGTTTCTCCTTTGGTGAACTAGAATAAGTGTTTTTTTGTTTATTCATTGGCTTTTGTCTTAAATAGCTACATGTATATCCATACTCCTATCAAAGGATATTCTTGCAAGCATCTTCAGGTAAGCACTCTTTGCGATATCCAATTTTGTATGACACTTGTTAAAAATAGTAGGATCATAGTAATTCATGTTATATTACCATGCAACATCCTAACTTGGCAATAAAATAATTATTAGCGATTGGTCGCGTCTTAGTTTTCTAAGTGGTTTTTTTGTTGATGATGTCAGAATATCGTGTTAATGAAGGTTCAGTTGGAATAATGATGTTTTGACTTTTGAATGATCTACCTATTCACTTTAAATATACTACTATGGCTGACTTTCAAAGCCCTGTGAAAGATTTTGGATTTGTATTGCATAAACCTGGTTCTGGATCTCAGAGCTTAATTCTGAATTTTGGAATAATTATCTTAAGCCTTGATTTTAGTTTTGAGGCAGAAATGCTCAATTATTTAATCTTTTCTTAAGAAGATAATATGCACAACTTTATTACTATATATTACATTTGAAATTTGTTATAGGACCTAGAGAGTGATGCTGTGAATGCCAATATAAGCTATTGGTTTTCCTTAACTTTGTTATTTCCCCTCCTAGATTTGTTGGTTAGTTCATAATCTCTGATGCCTGCTTGCTTTAGTGTGTTGATTTTAGCAACTTTGTCAATATAAATTTAAGGAGGCCATCTTGGCGCTGCCCACATTGCAATCAACATATCCACTACAACAATATTTGCATTGATCAAAACATGGTCAAGGCAAGCAGCTATGATGTTGGATTTGTCAAATTTTCTTTTATAACATCATGCTGCAATGAGCACATGTTATGTTTCTTTCACTTGTGTTTATATGAGGTTTTGAAAGAAGTGGGAGACAATGTTGCTGATGTGATCATATCAGCTGATGGGTCATGGAAGGCTGTCTTGGATCCTGATGACAATACAGATCATGCACAAAAACAACTTAATAGTCAGAAGGACATGCCTAAACAGTAAGAACTTACAAGTTATGTGGATCTTATTGAGGATGGTGATTGGATGGATGTTGTGAATATAGGTGAAATTGAAAAGAAACCTTCTCAGGATACGCTTCAAAGTAAAGCTACCACCACTAATTTAACCATGCCACCACAGTTGAATGTTGCAAGTGCATCTGACCAGAATGCTACGAACCAAGCAGAAGATAGCTTTTGGTCTGATATCTATAATCTTGTGACTCGGGCCTCGAGTCCTGCATCAGCATTACAATTTATTAATGGAATCTGCGGGTCCACTCCTGTAAATTTTTCAACTTCTCCTGTGATAACTGATGCCATTTCTCCTGCACTTAACCGTGATGTTGGGGTTCATGGGAATGGTAAGTCTGCATCTTTGACGCAAAATCAACTTTTTGCTTCACGGTTACAGCAGATGCAATTTATGAATACAGCCGTAGATAATGAGTGTGGGAGGATGAGACATTGAAAACAAGAGAGAATATTGAGAATTATAATTTCTCACTTGATGATTTTATTGATATACAACACCTATATATATATATATATAGGAAATATAAGGATTAGTAAAAAAAAATAAAACAAATGTACAATTTAAGGCATAATTACAGCTAATTTACACCTAACATACACCTACATATTGACTAATTTTAGTCTGATTATTCAGCTGATTTACAGCTGACTTATTGACTAATTCCAACACTCCTCCTCAAGCTGGCTTGAAGATATCTTCCATTGTCAGCTTGCTAATTAAGTGATCAAATTGATGTTTGTGCAATCCTTTTGTAAGTATACTGCAATCTGCTATGTGGTTGGTAGGTATGCATGCATATCAGCCCTTTTTCAATTTTCTCCTTGATAAAATGTTTGTCAACCTCCACATGTTTAGTTCAATCATGGAGAATAGGATTGTGAGCAATTGCAATGGCTGCCTTGGTGTCACAATACAACTTCATTGGTATATTGTATGGAATTTTTAAGTCTTCTAGCAACCTTTTAATCCATAATACTTCACAAATCCTATGAGCAACTGGTCTGAACTCAGCTTCAGTACTACTTCTAGCGACCACGTTTTGTTTCTTACTTCGCCAAGTAACTAAGTTCCCTCCGAGGAAAGCACAATTGTCACACCTCGTCTCAGATAGCCCAAGATGGACATTTAAAAACCAACTATTAACAAACTATTTAATTTAGTTTAAATATATTATAAATATCATTATATTTGGAAAAAGAATTTAAATTAATATTTTTTAAAAGTTTAGTCTTGTTCATACATTATAATTGAAGATTTAGAATTTTTTTTGTAAATTATGTATATATGAATAGTAAAATACTATTTATGAATAATACTATAGGTATTTATGAATAGCAAAATATGTATTTATGAATAGTAAAATATGTATACAATAATCGGATAATATAGGAAATTTCATCATGATTTTAATGAAAGTTAAAATGATATTACTCTTTGTAACTATAAACACAACAATGAAAATATCATTAAGGTAATATCAAACATATTTTCTAAACTGTTATATTACATATAACTTAGCCACCATTATTTAACTTAAAATTCTCTTTTACAGCACTTATAAAAATAAGACTAAAAAAATAAAATAAAAA
The DNA here is from genome assembly GCA_949671775.1 of Mallotus repandus. Classification (NCBI taxonomy): domain Eukaryota; kingdom Viridiplantae; phylum Streptophyta; class Magnoliopsida; order Malpighiales; family Euphorbiaceae; genus Mallotus; species Mallotus repandus. Next base: position 24,972 of record CATIWM010487630.1, read on the forward strand.
ATAAGGCTTCACTGACAAGGATGTTGGCCAACCTTATTCTAAAACTTCTATCTACACTCACTCAACTCTGTTCACCAACTATCAAGTCCTGCTAGATGAAAATATTTTTAAAACAAAGTAAAATGAGTACAGAAATACTCAGTGAATAGATATATCAAGCAGAAAATAATTTGGTTAAACCTAACACATTTAACTTCTCAAATGCTAATAATAGAGTATTTGAAAATCATATTATAATTCACTTGAAATATTAATGTCATTATTGCCTACAAACTTATACAAAACTCAGCTAAATAAAACACACATTTTTCAATCATCAAAATAATCTTTCGCAAGTATTAACCATCCCTACAATAAGCATCATAGTTTGGCCATAACATACAGGCCATCACAAGCATTACTCTTTAGGCACACTTGAAGGCTTACCCTTCGACTACATTAGTATGGAACGACCATTCTACCTTCACCGTCCTGCAATTAAGTGCCCTGTTGTTTATTGTGCAATAACAACCGTCAAAAATCTCAAATGTGCATATATCACCTCAGCACATTCACATATCTCATATAGGGTGGTGATACACAAATCAAATAACATTTCCTCCAAATAATAAATCAAAACAATATTATCATATTTATGGTTCAATAACCATTCAAAATCAAACAATCTTCATCATAATTAAAAGATGAGAGAAATCATGTAGAACATAAATTTATTTAAATCACCAAGTAAATAAAATAACTTCAAATCAGGTTACAAAACAAAGCATATATTAATAATACATTTAACTTCCACACTTGAAACCATTATTGTTTCAAAGCTTAAATACTTCAAGTAATTGAAGTA
>CATIWM010487708.1:0-10563 GCA_949671775.1 Mallotus repandus
CTTGATCAACCTTTTTACAATCTGATCTAAGCGATTCTTGGGTTTCTGAAATTCAATTTGTTCTTGGGTTTCTAAGATAGTAGTTCACGGGTTCATAATCATTAGGGTTCGTGGTTCTATTCCTTGGAGGTTCTTAACAACTAATGATTGGCTAAGGATGGCTAATAAGTAAATCAGTGTTGAGGAGGCTATTGATGAACTGGAACTTTTGAGAACGGTAATCTTCTATTTAAATTTTTATTTTTGTTTTAATATTTTATTTTTTTCTATAACTTCTACTAATATTTTTCATTGTTTTTTATAGAGCTGCTTGAACCCATAACCATTGGCACTTCAACTTCAACTGCAGTTTAATTACAGTAATCTAACAATGCTCAGTAAAATTTATTGTTTGATTCAATTAACTTCATACTTGGTTTGACTGATACATGTTTATTCTGAGCCTCATTTCAATTTTTGCATTTTCTTTGTTGTTTTCCATTATGTGCCTCATTTACAATTTGTTTGTTTTTATTTTTTCTTATAGTTTGCAGTAGGAGAGCCAATATGAAAGTGGAAAAACACAAGAGGAGCTTCAATATGATGCCATTGCCTATATATTTTTGTGTACAATGCATGGAAAATTAATTTTTTGTATACTGTTTGCATTGTTTTTTTGTATATTGCATATTGCTTTTTTATAATTGTATAGCCATAGTGCCATTCTTTGTTGTTAGGTAATTTTTTTGTAAATCACATAGTTAGGCCTTTAATGGTCTGTTAAGCCAAAATTATGTTATTTTTGTACTTGTATTATAATTTTGGGGTTTAAAATTAATGAATTCATAGTGTTAAAAAAATATTGAATTTTGAATTTTTACTTTTATATATTAGCTTTTGGCTTTCAATTTTTTAGCCCAGTCCATATAAAGCCCAAACTAATCTATCGAACCGAAATAACCAAATATTTTCAACAACCGACCGAGGAGGTTTTCATACTCCATTCGTTTCAGTTTGGTTTGCAAATTCCACTCTTTACAACGGTTCGATTTTAACCCTTATATAACCGAACCGAAAAACCGACTGTTGCTTAACCCTAACATTGGCTAAGGCGACCATCTACCAGATGTTTGATAAGTGCTAAAAATGATAGATTTTGAGTACTAAATAGTTGCATTTCATTATTAGAGATATAGGTTTTTATCTTTTAAAAGCATGATTTAGGATTATTTGCATAAAAAGTCAAACTACTTAATTATTTTCGTTATTTTAGGCATTTTTAGTGAATTATTATAATTTTTACATTGATTTTGTGTTGATTTTGTAGATTCCATCTTTTTGGAACTAATTTTGGATGAAAAAAATGGAAACTTAAAGCTAGGAGCTAATCTAGTCAAAGAGAGGGGCTACTTTAGCCTCTGAGAATCAGTTAAGCTTTTGACACCCTTAGAGTTTTATAATAAGAAAGTGATCTTCCAAAAATTTGAAGTAGACATATTAAGCTTTATGGATTGAGCTTACACATCAAAATCTAAATTTTTTTGGATTTTCAAATTGTGAGTCAAAGTCAGCATATACAACTTTCATTTTAAGTTGTGCAACTCTCGGTATTTCAGCAATATCTTGAGTTACAGAGGTATAATTGAGTTGATTAAAAGTGATATAGAAAGATTAGATAAATAGATAAAACTTTAATGAATATCATTTTGGCAAATTTGATAGCCTTTATTTTAACACGGTCGTGTTAAAAATCTGACACAGCCATGTCTGATTCATGTTCTATCCAACTCTTTCCTCACAGATCAGACACAGCCGTGTTACTTTTCGACATACCCGTGTCTAATAGAAGGACCTAATTATGAATGTGTTTTGTTTAGGGTTTTTTTAAGGGAACATTATATATAGTTAGGTTTTTCCCTCTTTTTAAAACAGAGGGAGGTTGGCTACTGCAATTTTCAGTCCTCTTTACATTAGAAAATTTATTTTTCAATTTTATTCATCTACTCAAGTGGATCAAGAGTGGAAGAATTTAGTATTGAGACTTCAAGAATCATCTGAATAAAATTTCATAAGGGGAGTTTTTCTTTTATTATTTCTTTTGTGATCAATTGCCATATTATAATGAATATATTTGGCTTTTAAATTTCTTCTTCTTCTTCTTCGCTAATCTCTATCAGTGGCTAAGTTATTTAGTTATGGTCTTTTAGACCTGACTCAACATGAACTTAATTAGGTTAAACTTTTAATCAAAGAATGTTCATTTCATGATTGTTATTGCACTTAAAGCTTTTCATTAGCTTGGCCACCCATTAAATTGAACTAGAAACTAGGATTAGATTGAGAGATTGATTCTAGTGAGATAAACAATAATAATCTATTAATTCAATTTGATTTAGTTGAGAGACACTTCAATATTAATATTCTTTAGAAGATTGCATTATAGAATTAATTGTGATATTTTAACCGTGTTAATAAGAGCTAGGGAATCGGGTAATTAGCATAATTGGTTAATTGTGAGCGTACTTGAGAGAGACCTCATAATTCATAAGATGCTTCCAAAATGAAATGAAATTCGTAATTGAGATAGAAGTTGACACAATCTCTAGATTGTTAAGTCGGGGATAAAAGCCCTAACTCTTATAAATTTATTGAATTCTAAAACTAGTTAGTTGTTTAATTTTAATTTCTTTTTTTCTTTCATTTTCATTATTCAAAAATATCGATTTTCTAAACAAGAAAATATTAAAGGTAATTCAATAGTTAGTTTCCAAATCCCTGTGGGATTGATATTATTTTACTACTTGGACGACCTCGTGCACTTATGGATTTCGCACATCAAGTTTTTAGCGTCATTGCCGGGGATTTATAGGATTAATATCATGATAAAATTAGTATTGTTTGCTTTAGAATTTTTATTTTCTTGTTATTTGATATATTTTTTATTTTATTAAATTGTCTTCATAGGAATTCTTGTTAAAGATCAAGAAGGCAAAAGAACAAAATAAATGGAGGTAAAAGTAGAGTTGGGTGATGGAGCTGTTGAGTAAGATCCACTGTCTACTCGACAGCCAGAAAATGAACAAAATGTGCAAAGAACAATGAGAGATTTTATTAGTCCATATTTGTATGTAGATCAAAACCTTATTGTGAGACTAACAATTGTTGCTAATAATTTTGAAATCAAGTCGGCCATGATTCAGATAATTCAGAACTCCCAATTTAGTGGATTGCCTCAGGAAGATCCAATAGGCGATATGACAAAATTCTTGGAGTATTGTTTGACTTTCAAAATGAATGAAGTGTAGCCAGAAGCTATTCAGTTGATAATTTTTCCTTTCTCACTCATTGATAGGGCGAAAAGATGGTTCACAAGTCTACCACCTAATTCTATCAATACTTGGCAAAAGCTCTACACTAAATTTTTTAACAAATACTTTCCACTTATAAAGTTATAAGAATCAGAAATGAGATCAATTCATTTTATCAGAGGGAAGATGAAAGTTTTTATGAGTGTTGGTATATATTCAAAGACCTTCAGAGACAATGTCCACCATATTTGATACCTACTTAGAATTTATCTCAATCTTTTTAGGGTATGAATCTATCTGTCAGAACCAACATAGATGCAGCTGTTGGAGGGACAATCATGTCCAAGACACCAGATGATGCTTTAGATCTTTTTGAGGAAATGGCAAATACACAAAGTTTGTGGTCAAATGAGAGGGCTACACTAAAAAAATAAGGTGCACTAAAAGTGGATGGATTGACAATGTTGAATGCAAAATTGGAAGCCTTAACAAAAAGAATGGACAAAATGAACATTAGTACAATTTCTTCTTCAACTCTTTCATCTTGAAAGTTTTGTCACGGTGGACATCCTACCAACGAGTGCTAATTTATACAGAGTTTATCCATGGGAAATATGAACTATTTGGGTAACTTCAACAAGGGTGAACAACAGAATCCTGTGCTAGGTAATACATATAACGTGAGTTTGAAGAATCATCCAAACTTCTCATGGAACAATCAAGGAAGTAATCAGTGGAGACCTCAAGTACCACAAGATTTTGGAGGGTATAATGCTTATCAGGATTAAGGTCAATTCTATTTTCAACAAAAGAAACCTTTTTCTTCTTCATCTTCTTTAGAGAGTAAAATAGAGAAATTCATAGATATAATGGCAACTAAGATGAATTCACAGGATAAGGCAATAGAAAGGCTTGAAGGGAGATTTGAGCAGATGCATCAAGACAACCAACTCATGTTCATAAATCATTCATCCTCAATCCATAACTTGGAGATACAGATGGGATAATTGGCCAACTTTTTATCCATAAGGAATCAAGGAAGTCTTCCTAGTAATACAAAGAAGAATCCTATGGAGTATGTTAAAGGGTCAAAAGAAAGATCAAAATGAAGAAAAAGATAAAGAGAAAATAATTGATGAAGTTGGAACATAGGTGGAAAAGGAAGTAGAGGGGAAGAATAAAGAACATAAGAAAGAGGTAAAGCCTTATAAGCCACCTGCTCCATTTCCTTAAAGACTTAGAAAACAAGAGCATGTTCAGTAGTATACAAGGTTTTTGGAGATGTTCACAAAGGTGTAAATATATATACCTTTTATCGAAGCTATAACTCATATGCCCAAATATACAAAATTCTTAGAAGAGCTTATCTCTAACTAGAAAAAGCTACAAAAGTTTGGAACCATCACTCTTAAGAAAGAGTGTAGTGCAATAGTTTCAAGCAAGCTTCCACTAAAGCATAAAAATCCAAAGAGTCTTACTATACCTTGCTCTATTGGTAATTTAGATTTTGAAAAAGCTCTTTGTGATTTAGGTGCTTCGATTAATTTAATGTCTTTATCTGTTTACAAGAAGTTTGGTTTGGGGGAAGCAAAGACCCCAAACATGTGTTTCTAACTGGCAGACAAGACTATCAAGAAACCTGAAGGAATAGTAGAGGATGTTATAGTATAGGCAGGGAAGTTCATCTTTCTAGTGGATTTTGTTATACTAGACTTTGAGGAAGATGAAGATGTACATTTAATCCTTAGAATGCCTTTCATATACACTACTAAGGCTATTATAGATTAATACAAAGGAACACTTACCTTAAGAGTTAGTGAAGATAAATGTAAGTTCAATGTATACCAAGGTATTAAGTATCCTTCTAACTCTAATAATTGGATGATAATTGATGTGATTGATGATTGTCTTGGGTTTCTGTGATCCAAACGCAGCTGAAATTAAAATTTTAACCACGAAAACCCTAAACCCAGATCCATGTAATTTGAATTAGATCGATTGAGATGGTTTCCAAAATCTTACCAAGATGATTCAAGGCTAGAATGTTGGAATGAAGAGAGGGGGTACACTCCGATGACACCCTACCTCGAGCTTTGCGTGTAGGTCTCATCAGATTTAAACACTACTAATTAATTCATGCCTCTCTATTGGTATCCACACGAACAAGGTTGCCAAAGCAAGTTTGTGTGCTGGCACCTTAAAGTCTCACTTTTTGATTTTCTCTCTATGTGTGATTTTCTTTCCACATAAGAAGTAGGAGAAGAAGGAGGAGAATGAGGCTTGGCAAAAACCCTAGAAAATGAGATATATATATATATATAGCCATCCTTTGTAGGGTTTCATATATCTCCACTTACCAAAACAGTTTTGGTAAGTTTAAACTTCTTTTTCTACTTTAATTCTAATTCCAAAATTAGAAGTATCTCCTAATTTATTTATATAACTATTATCTTAAATAAATTAGGAAATAAATAAATAAATATTAATACAAATATATACAAATATATATATATATATTTATATTTATATTTACTTATTTATTTAAATTTACATAGAGATAATTATTGGGCTAATTAACCCAAGTCTGCTTTGGGCTTGTTCTAAGTGTGTTACCCTGTAGGTTCACACAACATTGGTAGTAAGCCTAAAATTCCTATTTTAGTCCACAAGTCATAATTGGTCTCTAGCAAGACATTATGACTACCCAAGTCATGTGAAGGTCGATAATCTGACATAACCTAATACACAACGTGTACTATAGTCCTTTTGTCACATGATATCCTAATTGATCATAAGGCATGGATTATGTCATCCTTATATTGTTAAATCGTATTGTTTGTCGACCCCAAGTAGACTAATACTGATAACTCTTTATCATTCTAGCATGGCCATGCATTTCTCTTCAGTCTAACTCATAGAGGAGCCTAACAGATATCTTCTCAAAATAATTAATGGAAAAATTCCATCTTAACCACTCACATCCCTCACACAACTCATTCTATATCCAATCACAACATGTTTTGCCATCTGGTTAAAGTATGGTGTAGGGGTGTGTCAAAATACAGAACTTATGATGCAGGAAACCATGGTGATCTCATGTTAGAGGACTCAAATAGTACTATTATTATGAGAATTACCTATGACAATAATCCATGTGGTATTCTCATAGTGGGTCGATCCAGTACATCATTTCCCTAAATATGTACCTATGAGTTTGACTTAATATCTCATATACATGATTAGTAAAACATAATTATCAATCAACCTCATACTAGTCTTTATTCATTGTTGTTCCCACAATAATAATTGACTAGGGATATTTAGATTAGAATTCAAGTATCACCTAAGAGTTTTACTATCAAGTCACGAACTTGATGATCTTAGTAGAATTAACTAATCAAGGATAATACTAGAATTAGTCAGTAATAATAAAAATGCCTCTTTATTAATAAAATGGAAATATGGCAAAGTCAAAATATGGCGGTTACATAATTGGCCTAGGGCATATCACTAACAGATTGTGTAAGTGAAGTCCAATAAATGAGGTTAGCAAAATCTTGTGATTTAGAGGATGTAGAGAAGTGTTTATAGGTACAATCTTATGAGGAAGAAGGGCTTCTCAAATACTAAAACAAAGTTACCAGATGTGAAAGCTCAAGGATTTATAAAGAAAAAATAAAGAAGTGGCATGATGCAAAGCATAAGGAGAAATAGTTTTAAAATTGGAAATCACATGTTATTTTACAAACCTAATATGAGATTATTTCCAGAGAAACTTAAAAATAGATGGTCAAGACCATTTAAAGTGCCACAAGTCTTTCCCAATTGAGCAATGGAATTGATAAACAATCAAGGAGTGAAATTTAAAGTGAATGGCTAGAGGTTGTACCAGTACTATGGAGGCAAAGAAGATGGTTCTCATCACCTTGCCTACTTGATCAACACCAACACATAGTCCATGCCATGGTCAAGCTTATGGCCTCTTAAATAAGCGCTTCTTGGGGGCTCAACCGAGCATTATACATTTTTGGTTTTCATCTTGTTGATGTTTTATGTTTTTTTATATCTTTTAAATTCATATCCACTCACAATTTTTTTTAGGTATATTGAAAGGAAATTGAGCATAAAAGATCAAGCAACTCAACTTATGATCATACAAGTGTTGGACATAAAAAGGGCAGTAAGCTTTATTATCAAACTAATTTATTCATTGTGTGAATTCCTAATTTTAATTTTAATTTACCAACATTGAGGACAATGTTGAGTTTAAATGTGGGGGAGGAGTAAGTTAAATTTTATTGTGTAATTTTATTATGTCTTTTGTGTTTTATTTTGAGCCACTTTTTTGTTTAGTTTAGAATATGAAAAAAAGGGGATCATGCATCTCATGCATTTTATGTGTTTTTATTTATGCATATAGGTTGTTAGGAATTATCATACATATCACTTTAGAATTTACAACTCATTCATATAATGAGTGAGATTCATTATGTGAAGCTTTTTTGAAAAAGTGCAATAATCACTTATTAACGCTTTATTTTGAATTTTTTAAGCTAGAGGAATAAACTGTGGTTAAGGATTTTTGAACTTTAATGAACTTAATGCTTACTTTTTCATTGAGTGATTGAACTTAGATTCTTGATGTTCTTGAAAGATGATTTTAAGTAAAGATTAAGGTCTAGTCAATGTTGGTAGATTCTTGCATGTCTTGAAACAAAAAAAAAGAAATAAAGAAAATAATAAAGTGAGATGGAGCGTAAAACGCACTTACTCAATAAATTGCTTAGAGCTTACTTTGAAGTGTATTATATTCGCATAAGCACTACATACTCTAATACTCTAATGTGAGTATGAGTTTCCAAGGACCCTTTAAAGGTATAATACGAGAAAGGTGGGGGATCACTATAATTAGGAAACTTTTAGAAGAAATTTAGAAAAACATAAAAAGGAACCTTGCATGTTAAGAATGTGACTAGCTAGAAACTAGAATGATTTTTCCTTGCTTTCATTTTTCTCCAAAATCAATAGTTTATTTTCATGAATTCAATTAGAAAGTTTGCTCTCCACATGGTAATTTTATATATTTGACCTCAATTTATATATTTCCCCACACTTGAGCTTTTGCTTGAGCTTTTGCTTGTCCTCAAGTCACGAATCAGCTTTTGCTTGAGCTTTTGGTTGTCCTCAAGACACAACTCATTTCTTCACGAATCAGACACAACTGTGTAACTTTTTGACACAGTCGTGTCTAACAGTAGGACTTGATTAGGAATCTATTTTATTTAGGGTTTTTTTGAAGGGAACATTATATATAGTCAGGTTTTTGCATCTTTTTAAAAAAGAGGGAGGTTGGCTACTATAGTTTTCGGTCCTCTTACATTAGAAATTTTATTTTTCAATTTTATTCATCTACTTATATGGATCAATAGTGGAAAAATTTAGCATTGAGACTTCAAGCATCATCCAAATAAAATTTCATAAGGGGAGTTTTTCTTTTATTATTCCTTTTGTGATCAATTGCTATATTATAATGAATATGTTTGGATTTTCAATTTCTTCTTCCACTTCTTCTCTAATCTCTATGAGTGGCTAATTTATTTAGTTAGGGTCTTTTAAACCCGACTTAATATGAACTTAATTAGGTTAAACTTTTAATCAAAGAATATTCATTTCATGATTGTTTTTGAACTTAATGCTTTTCCTTGGCTTGGCCATCCATATGAATTGAACTAGACACTAGGATTAGATTGAGAGATTGATTCTAGTGAGACAAATAATAATAATCTATTAATTCAAATTGATTTAGTTAAGAGACACTTCAATATTAATATTTATTAGAAGATTGCATTATAGAATTAATTATGATATTTTAACCGTGCTAGTGAGAGCTAGGGAATCAGGTAATTATCATAATTGGTTAATTGTGAGAGTCCTAAAGAGAGACCTCATAATTAATAAGATGCTTCGAAAATGAAATGAAATTCATAATTGAGATAGAAGTTGACACAATCTCTAGATAGTTGAGTCGAGGATAAATGCCCTAACTCTTATAAATTTATTGAATTCTAAAACTAGTTAGTTGTTTAATTTTAATTTCTTTTCTTCTTTTATTTTCATTATTAAAAAATATCGATTTTCCAAATAAGAAAATACTAAAAGTAATTCAATAGTTAGTTCTCAAATCCCTGTGGAATCGATATTATTTTACTACTTGGACGACTCCGTGTACTTGCAGATTTCACACATCATTGATGTGGGAGGGTCTGCCTTGATAGGTTTTGTAGATTGGAGTTGTCACCTAACTTTCATCAGGAGAAAGTAAATTGAGAACTTACTTTCCTAACCAGAGATTCCAGGTTTGGCGAGTAGGAGTTATTCATCATGTTTCTTATTACACATTACTTAATCACTCATTCCTTCACTCTATTTTTAGTTTTATGATGCATTTACCAAATTTAATTGTTAGTCAATTTAAATTAAGAATTGAAACGCGGGATAATTGAATTTGTTCCACATACATCACAAAATAAAAAAAAATAAACGAACATTCACCAACCATGGTCAATCAAATAATAATGCAAACAAATGAGCAAGTAGCAAATAGCATGCAAGCATACAAGAAATAATAAAACAAAATAAACATGCAAATAAATAAAAATAAAAATAGAAAAAGGGATTAAGGATTACAACCCTTGAAAGATAGTCTATTCTAATAGATACATCCAAAAGAGAAAAATAAAGGGGAGAATTGGGATTAAGGATTACATTGCCTTGAAAATTCCTTATTCTATTAATTACATCCAAAAAATGAAAAAGAAAAATAAGAGAAAATCCTATTCTAATAAACTCGCAAAACAAAGGTTAATCTTCACACACATGCAAGCACACATCACATTTAGAGAAATTTTATATAATTCAGTCATGACTTGATAAAGATGAATACTTGAAATAACAAGAATAATTAAGCAAATAAACAAATAAGAATGCTAATGAGAATGCATGATGCAAGGTTTTGAAATTTAAGTATTTTGGTGCAAAGTTGTCACTTTTATTATAAAAATGAGATTTTATGATAAGGAAAGTTTGAAAAAACTAAAATGGAGAAATAAAATAATAAAATAATAATAAAAATGGCAATAAAAATTATAAGCAATTTTTATCATAAAAATATGAAATTTATGATAAAAATGACAAATTTATAAAAAAAAGAAAATAAAAGTGACAAAAATAATAAAAATAATAAAAAAACAATTTTTATCATAAAAATATAAATTTT
>CATIWM010487769.1:0-60398 GCA_949671775.1 Mallotus repandus
ATTTCTTTTTTGCTACATGTCTGAATCAGTGATTGTTTTGGTGTTGTTTCAATGATTGCTGGTTGTTGGTTCGTGGGTTAATTGTGTATTTTTTCTTGCTTTTGAGATTTTTGACTTTGGTTGGCCATTTTGGTACTTACATAACCGTTCTCTAATTTGCTTTTGAGAAATTGCTGAATTGAGTTGCATTTTGTTAGAAAGGAATAAATTTTGGTTTTGCATGGTTTTTCTTGGTAGCTTGCATTGATTGGTTTTCCTGCTTGATATTCTTTACATTTTTTTAAAAAAAATATTCATTGATAGGGTTTGTGTTGGGCTTCAGTTTTGGCCATTTAGTTTGCATGGGTTTATTTTGTTTTTGTGGATAAGCCTTTTTTTTGTAGCCTGTTTTGATAAGTTCTTTTACACCCTTTTGGACCATTAATACTGAGGCTAGCCTTTTTACCTATGGCCTTATTTTACTGTTGGGATTTGTTTCTAGAAAAAAAATTAGGTCTCTATAGGTTTTAGGTTGGCCAGCTGTGACTGTTAATTGAGTGATTTTGCTTGTGTGCTCATCTCTTATTAGGTATTCTATCGGTTTATGTATCATTAGTTTTCTTGCAATACAAACATTCATGAATATGTATCTAATAGAGGATTTGCATCCTGATTTTGCATTAAATGCGTATTCAGGAGATTGCTCTTTATCCCTCTATAAATGTTTGTGCTTGCTATTAATGTAAATGCAGTAATAGCTTATGTTCTTTCCTTTTATCAGTTTATTGGTTTTAGTTTTACTAGTGAGTTGGGTAGTTTATTCAATAGTGTCTCCTTTATTTTTTTTACTTAGTCTAGCATTTATTTCTGTGTGTTTATTATGTTGTTTTTCTAATGCGTTTCTGGTGGTTGCGTTGCATTTATATGTTTTGTTGTTTCTCTGGTTATTTAGTTTGTTCTGTATATTTTTTATTCCCGTTGCTTACTACTGGTTGTTTACTTGCGTGTGTCTGTGTTCTGTTTCCACATGGGTTGCATGTTGTCTCTATTGCCTTGGCATTTTTTTGGTGAAAAAATAATTGCATGTGGAAAAACTATTTTTGGCTGCATCTCCTCTTCTATTGCGCCGTGTATTCTGTGCACCTACTTCTTCTGTATTTTTTATTTCCCTTTTTTTGGGCATTAGGGATTGGTGCAGCTTTGTTGGTAGCTTACTGCTGGTCCTGCTTTAGAAACATAAAAAAATGATTTCCCTTTTATTAAAAAAAAACAGATACAGTTTTGTCGTGTATGTTCTTTTGTTTTTTACATAGTTTGTGCCTTTTATGCTGTTGTTTTTCCTTTGCGTGCCTTGCTGTCCCTTTTTTTTAAAGTCCCTTGCTTTTATCCCTAGCTTCCATTTCGTTTTTGTTTGGGGATAACCAGATGGAAATAAAAAATTTTATTCTTTGCTCGCTTTGTTTTTTTCTTCTAAAAAACAAAAGCCCTATATTAAATAGGCGTTCATTTTTGCATGGCCTAACATTTGTAAACAAATTATTGTTTCATTATTTTTTATGATTTTAGTACCATTTTTTCCTATGTAAGAGTATTAATCTTTTTTTTTTCATATCAGCATTAAGCTTCCATGGCAACCATTAAGCTCCCTATAGCTCCAATACTAGAAACTGTTTTGGCTTCTTTAGGTCTTCCCCATGCTACTTTCGAAGAACAACAGAAAGATGGCCCCATTTTTACCTCTACTATTTGCTATCCTTATGGGGATACTGAAGGGAATAGGTTTATATCTCATATGGTTGGTATCAGCTCTGAATCTATGCTTGATGCTAAAAATTCATCAAGCATAATTGCTCTTGATCACCTCAAGGCTATATATAATCTTAAAATTGTTGATTATAACCATAGGGAGTTAGCTCTTTTGAAGCTTGGAAATGAACATGATAATAATGATCTCTCGTCACTTCGTGAAGCCTATAACCATGTCTGTGGATAGTATGTCTCCATCATACAGAAGTCTCAGAAAATAAGCAAGTCTTTAAAAAAAATAGAAGCAGTTCTTGCTGGTGCTAAACGTCATATGTAGTTTTTTTTTTTAAGTTTCTGTTGCTGTTGTGAGACATAAATGACAGCCTTCTGTGTTTCTTTTTGAGATGCTTCATGTTTTGCTCCACTATGTAGAAACAACCTGTTGTTTGTTAATAAGTTGTCCATTTTGCTTTTTTACTTCTTTATGTAATTAGCTATCCTACCTTCTGTATTATCCATGCACTGGTCACCATTCATTTGTTGCTTTGAATGTAAAAACTAACATGCAAATGTCTTAAGTTAGTTTCTTTTAATTTTGGTTTCTCTTTTGCTTTGTTGTAAATTTGAACTTTTTTCTTTATTTTTTATTAAATCCACTTACCTATATTAGTGTTGTTTATTAAAATTCCAGTCACTCATTCCTATTAACTAATTGATTTGTGCAGAGAAAAAAAAAAGTCGCACTTTAACTATTTGAGGACCTTAAGTTGGCTTCCCTATAGACAGATGATAACCTAAAAAAGAAATAAGACACTAAAAAATTAATACATCTTCTAATTTTAATAAACTGAAGATATAAAAAGATGTGACTTTGTTTCTGGAAAAAAAAAAGGATAGTAAATCCTTTCAATGAATAACTTTTATGGATTCCTATTGTTTTTATATTTTTTATATGTTATTAATCAATTAATTTGTATTTTCCATGTGCTCTTGAAGAAAACATTTTTTCCTGCAAAAATACAAAACCGCTATTATACTTTTTATGTTCCTAAATATACTCCATTAACATTAAAATACATGCATTCCTGTTAAATTGAAAAAAAAAAAATATAGACAAGATAGTTAAAAAGCTATGTGGGTTTATTCTAATAGTAGTATTTATACACCGGTACAAAAAAAATTATTCACATTTAATTAAAATGAAATTAAATTTTACCATGAAAAAATTTCCTTTAACTTGCTATAATTATCGGTTAAATGTGTAAATTGTTATCTAACAAATTTTACCATTAATTCTTTCCATCTTTGATTACTTAATTTCTTCAAATTTATTTGGATATTATTTATGGTTTTTTATTCTGCTTAGTTTTTATTTTTAAAAAAATTTAAAAAAGACGAAATAATTTGTTCATGTGTCAATTAATTTAATGTTCACTATATTCATTTCCTTCTAGGCTAGCTTTTGATTCCCAACTATCGTTATTACATTTTCCTTCCCCCCGTGTTATTCCAACATATTTTCCATCAGGTTCGTTATTACATTTTGTCACGTTAACATTTTACTTGAGTACATGCATTTTTTTTTTGTCCACACGCAATTTAAAACTTTGAACTGTATTGTAGATCCAAATTTCACTATACAATGTGTTAATTAATTAAATTTTTTATTTCACAATTTATTATCTGTAAAAATATGACATTATTTTCTGTTAAATATATAATATTTTTATTGTAAAATTTATATTATTTATATTATATTATTAATAATTAATATATTATTAATATTATTTAAAGCATTATTTAATACACTATTTAATTAATATTTTAATATTATTTATATTATTATATTTATATAATTTATATTATATCTTATGTTATGACTTCGAATAAATTTCATATGTTTAATAGAATTTATTTAATTTATAATAATATAATTTATTTAAAATATTTAATTATAAAATCATGAGTATTGTTTTAATGAATTGCATGTTTATTTTCTGCCAAATAAATATTTTGCACTTAGCATGACTAATTTTTTCCTTTTACTATAATTCTGATCATTTTACACTTGCATATTGTTGCCCTGTTATCTAATCTATCCATTGTCAGCTCGACTTCCATCTTCAGCTCTATTTTTCTTAAATTTTTTTTCTTAATTTTTTTTATTAATTTTCTTCAGTTTCATGATTTTTTTAGTATTTGTTTGTTAATATATTTATTTTAGTTTGCATTTAGTCTTCTTTTTCCTTGCTTCTTGTCGTCTAACTATGGACTCTTCTAATGAACCATTCATGAGAAATGAGAGGCTTATTGATGTTGATGTTCACTATTTTAATGTTGTCGAAGGTAAATTAACCGATCGATTGTATATTTGATATTTTTTTTAAGAAAAAAACTCGACTGATGCTCATAATTACTCCCGGTGTTTATGAATTTTTAGATGTCTGTTTTCCATCAAATGTAAGTGAATGCTCACATTTTACACACAATGAATCACCAGAACCTGAAACACCGCTGGTCGATGTCAATATAACGTGTAAAATAAATTTTCCAAAAATATTTTTTAAATTTAAATAAAGCACATTTTTCTTTACCATTTTAGCATGTTTTCATTTATAATAACACTGTAACAGATTCCTACAACCAACTATTAGTACCTAGGTTATCAATAAAAAGACGTCATTCGGCTGCTTTTAATATGTCTGATGAAATAGTCGACATGCAAATGTCTTTTGAAACTAGTATAATTTTTCGTTTAAATAAAATTACTTAAGTTTTAAAAGATTGACACAAGTTTTTTAAAATTTTTCCCAGAGTACTACTTCCCTATATCCTGACATATTCACAACTTTTTTATATTTTAAATTTGTTTTTATGGAGCATTGCTTTCAAAGATCAGACATCGGCTATCCTAACAAATAATGCATCTTCTGTGGGGCTTTGCATTAGGCAACAGGATGCGTTAACGATTCCGGAAATCATGGAAAAAAAATTTATTCACTTTTTTGTAAAAAATGAAAAATTAAACTTCCAATGCTCAAACAAACTCCCCTGTTTCTAAAAGGTCTTTTGATGCCTAATGGAAATGCGTTTTCCTTGAAATTTAAATAAAATATTAAATTATATAATTCTATGCTTGCTTTTATATCGACAGCTGGAAAAATTGATTATGAAATTAATATAAAATCTGGACCATATGATTTTAGAATATGTGGACAAAATCATCATGTGAACGGTTCACTACTTCCAGATGATGGTGAAAGACCTAATTTCGCACAACTCTACATAAATGATACTAAAAATGAAATAAATAATAGGATTTCTTCATTTTTCCATGATGATTCAGCTAAAAATATAAATAGTTTTATTGTCGAAGGTTTGATTAAAATGTTTGACAAAATAAATGTGCTTGCAAAATCATTTAGAATGGCTTGAGATAGATTTATAGAAGATGATATGTTGCCTGTTAAATTCAAATTGCTTGGTAGAAGAGATAACGATAGTTCTCAATATTTAGTTCCTTCATCTTCAGAAATTGTTGGTCTTATTATTGGAGACTACGGTTTATACGATAAAAAATAAGATATTATTGTTGAATATAAAACCAACCATTTAAAACGAGTTAGTGTTTTGCATCCATGCCTATTGGCAATGCAGTATCCGATTCTATTTCCATATGGAGAAGACGGATACATGACGGATATATATAAATCTAAATTGTTCCTCACACATTACAAGAAAATATGTAACAATGAGAGTACAACAATGATTAGATGAGGGAAAAACTTTGTTACGCGATGGTCGTTTATTCCAACAATTCATTGTCGATGCATTTTCATGTGTCGAGGAAAAATGCTTGGATTTTATAAGATGCAACCAAAAAGAACTACGTTTTGAAGTGTATATCAACATTAAAAATGTTATTCACCAAGGCATTAGAAATTCTAACAATGTTGGAAAGTCTTTGATTATATTACCTTCAACCTTCATTGGTAGTCTAAGATATATGATTGAGCATTATCATGATGCAATGGCTATATGTAAATTTTACGGTCATCCTGATTTGTTTATAACATTTACATGTAACCCACTTTGGCCTGAAATACAACATATGTTAGATTATATTAGTGGACAAAAACCTGATGATAGACATGACATTATTAGCCATATTTTTAAGGTTAAACTGATGCATTTGATAGATGATGTCAAAAAAAATGAACACTTTGGTGAAACAGTCGCATTGATTTATATGATTGAATTTCAAAAAAGAGGGTTGCCAGATGTTCATTGTTTAGTGTAGCTAAATTATATTGCTAAACCAAAAACACCTTCAGACATTGATTTAATAATATATGCAAAACTTCCATGCAGTGAAACAAAACCTAAAGCATACAATTTAGTTTCTAAATTTATGATCCACGAACTTTGTGGTGCATGTATGAAAGATAAAAAATGTTCAAAATTTTATCCAAAAAAATATCAAAACGAAACTATGATTGATGCAATGATTTTGCAATTTATAGACGTCGCAATAATGGCCGACACACTTTTAAAAATAGGTGAAAATTTGACAATCGATTTATTATTCCTCATAATATTGAATTGCTTTTGAAATATGATGCTCATATATGCATTGAATATTGTTGTCGAACGACTATGGTAAAATATCTATTTAAATATATTAGCAAGGGTACCGATCAAATTTGCACAGTTATTCATAATTACAGTGGTACAATTAATGATTCAAGCGATGATTCAGAACATGTTATTGATGAAATTAAAACCTATTTAGATTGTCATTACATCTCTCCATGCGAAGCCGCTTGGCGCATATTTGAATTTCCTATACACCATAGAGAACCAGCCGTTGAAAAATTAGTTATTCATCTTGAAAAATTAGTTATTCATCTTGAAAATATGAACCAAGTCCTTTTTTAACCATCTGATAGCCTATCATACATTGCAGAAAATTCAAATTTTGCTCGCACAATGTTCACTGAATGGATGCGAGTAAATTATATGTATGAAGATGCTAGATGTCTAACATATTCAGAATTTTCAATGAAATGGGTTTGGCATAGTCAGGATAAATTATGGACACGTCGTAAAAAAGGTCATTGTATTGGTAGAATTGCTTATGTTCATCCAAACTCTGGTGAATTATATTACTTAAGAATGCTACTTAATATTATAAAAGGTCCTAAATCATATGAAGATACTAAAACTATTTCAGAATTTTTACACCCAACCTTTCAATCTGCATGTGACGCTCATGATATGTTAGGAAATGACATTGAATGGATATATGCTTTAGAAGAATCCATTTTCCATGCAACCTCTTCACAATTACGTAATTTATTTACTGTTTTAATCATTTTTTGCGAAGTTTATGATGCAAGAAAACTTTTTGAAACATTTTGGAAACATTTTACTAATGCTATAAAACATGAATTACGAACCACATTTAATTTTCCTGACAAATAAGTGTCAAATGATTATTTAAAAAATAAAGTTTTATTAGAACTTGAAAAAAAACTTCAATCAAAATAATTTATCGCTTTCAAATTTTGATTTATCATAGCCTAATTATCCAATGAATTATGATATAAACAACTGGTTGTTTCTCGAAGAACTTAATTATGATATAAACAATCTTCGTGAAAAGCATATCAAACTGCTTCATTCGTTAAACAGTGAGCAACGTAGAATTTATGATGATGTTGTTGATGTTGTCATTCATGGAACTGGAGGTCAATTTTTTGTTTACGGTTATGGTGGCACAAGAAAAACATATTTATATGAAACAATTATATCATTTTTACGTGCAAACGATATGATTATTTTGGTTATCGCTTCATCTGGCCTTGCATCTTTATTGTTATCCGGTGGCCGAACATCTCATTCTCGATTTAAAATACCTTTAAATATTGATGAACATTCAACATGTCAAATAAAAAAGGGAACACAATTAGCTCGATTGATTAAAGAAGCTAAACTTATCATTTGGGATGAAGCACCTATAGCCCACAGGTATTGCTTTGAAGATGTACATAGAACTTTAAGAGATATATTATTTGTTTCTAACATTGATGAAGAGACGAGACCTTTTGGGGGTAAGCTAATTCTATTAGGCGATGATTTTCGACAGATTCTTCCAGTTGTACTAGGAAGAAATAAGGAAGACATTATTAATGCTTCAATCACACGTTCACATTTATGGAAATCATTTAAAATTTATAGACTGACCATCAATATGTGTTTGACATCTTCGAATATTTCATTTGATGAGACTAAACGTCTTTCAAAATTTTCAAATTGGCTTTTATCTGTTGGTGATGGAACAACAGAATATCTAAGTCTTCCAACAGATAGTCAAGAGGCAAATTTTATTAGAATACCTGATAATTTAATTATAAAAAATTTTGAAAATCCAATTAATTTGATAATTAACGAAATATATCCAGATTTTAAAAATAAATACTACGATAATTTTTATATAAAAAATAGAACTATTATCACTCCAACAAATGATGTTGTTGATATTATAAATAAAGAAATGTTAGAATTAGTCTGTGAAAAAGAAAAAACTTATTATAGCTAAGATTCAATCTTCAAAACTTCACCTAGGGGAGACGAATTGGATGTCCTTTACCCAATTGAATTTTTAAATTCACTTAATTTTAATGGATTCCCTCAGCATGAATTGCGGCTTAAAAAAATATCCTAATTATGCTACTCTGTAATATTAATCCAGGCATCGACCTTTGTAATGGTACTTGACTAATAATTATCGAATTAGGTATTAAAATAATTGAAGCAATTATTCTAACAGGTTCTCATTGTGGCACAAAAGTATTTATACCGTGAATTATTTTGACATACCACGATAATAAATGACCATTCATATTGAAAAGGTGTCAATTCCCAATAAGAGTTTGTTATTGTATGACTATAAATAAAAGTCAAGGTCAAACACTTGAACATGTAAGTTTATATTTGCACGATCACGTTTTTACACATGGTCAATTATATGTTGCACTTTCTAGAGTTACTTCATACAATGAAATAAAAATATTGATATACAAGCAAAACACATATGAATATGACAATTGTACACAATATATAAAAAATATTGTCTACCAAGAGATTTTTGATGATATTATTGTGCATTGTTGAAATGTTATTCTCTTATGCATTTTTTTACAATTATTTTATTACACTATGGTATTTGCTATATTTAAAAACTTTTGCTTCTCAAGAACACTGTAATATGTTTTTCATTTTTTTCTTATTACTTATTGTATTCATTTGTTTCAAACATCTGCAGTAACTGTACAACCATGTCTTATGCAATGCTTTTTGAAATTGATAATACATCGAACAATATTCGCATAAAAGTTCGCATTGCTCACATTTGGGAGTTTGCAAACATCAACAACTCAAATGATATATATAGGTTAGAGTTTTTGATGCTCGATGAAGAGGTGTTTAACTTTTTTTTACTTGCAATTACTTCTTTTAATCTATCTATTATAATTAAATGTTATTTTCAGGGAAATACTATACAAGGAACAATACCCAAACAGTTAATTGATCATTTCAAACAGATCCTAGTCAAGGGCAATATATACCATCTGTCTGGCTTTATAATAATACCGGCATAGTTTAGTTACAGAGTCAGCGACCATCCATACTGTATAAAACTACTTTGAAATACTTTTCTATGACCCTTAGACAATGCAGATCATCAGATACCTTTCGACAGGTTCAAGCTTCTTAGCTTTGAAGATGTTCGGTTTAGGATTGGCGATAAAACTTTTTTAACAGGTATCTATATCATTGGTAACAAAACATATAAGAAAGCATAATAAGTAAAACAACTATTTTTCTTTAAAATTTATACATTTGTGGAAAAAAAATTTTCCTTTCACCAGTTATGCTGACAACACATTTCTACGTATAGACATATTTGGCCAGGTTATATTGATTGGAAAATTTGAAGAGATCTATATCGCTGGTCAAATTATAAGGAGAAAAAAACGAGATAAAGAATGTTGAGTATGCATGTGTACTTGAATAATATGTTTGCAACCCTATTATACTTAATCACTAAAAAAATGTTTCAAAAATAAAAAAAAAATATTTGTAGAGATGACAAATTGGACATAATGCTGTGGGATCAAGCAGCTAGAACGTTTCCAGAAGATGATATTTTGATTGCAGATTAGGATGGTCCTGTTATTGCTGCATTCCTTTCGATGACAGTGAAAAAAATTAATGGTATTTTATATATATATATATATATATATATACATATATATACATGCAAACATACACTATTTTGTTCAGAACAAATTTTTTTACATTACTTTATAGATGAAATTTCGGTTAATAGCACATAAACAACCAGATTTCTAATCAATCTCAACAGTCCTGAAATAGTTTCGATGAAGAACAAGTGATTAACTTTATTATATGTGCACGATATGAATTTTTTTTAAATAAAAAATTAAACAATTCGCTTTTTCAGTCTCTGTCAGCCTTTACAGAAGATAGCAAAATATGATACTCCAATTGACCCTTCAAGAAATATTGAAGCGGACAGAGAAACAAATTGCCGCATAATGTCACAGCTTCTATCACTTGATATTCATACTGATAAGGTTGACAAAAATTTTAATTATAATATTCTTTGCTTATATATATTATCCATCTTTAAAATTTTACTAAATTTTTTTTATAGAACATCAAATTCACGTGCAAAGCAACACTAAAAAGTGTTGATGCCACAAGCAAATGGTGGTACAGAACATGCCCACTGTGCAGAAGCAATGTTCAAAGCTATAACAAACAAGTCTGGTGCAATAGTTGCGGAATCCTTCGTGATCCTCCTATTCACTGGTAATAAAATATATTTTTTTAAAAAAACATATTTAAGAATTATGTTAAAAAACTTTTCTAACTTTTGCTATTAATGTTTTTAAAATTTTAGGTATAAGTTGAATACAACTATTAAAGATGCAACTGGAACAACATCTTTTTTAACTTTTGGGCGATTAGCTGCTGATTTAATCAGATTACCTGCTAGCACACCAGCAAACAGCTACAGGGACCGCATGTCAGTCCTACTCCTGATGACACGTATTTATGGACTTAATAGAATTTTCTAGATTGTCATCAACAATAAGATTGAGGATCCATATGATCTTTCTTTTAAGGTTGTCCACATATTTCGTGATGACTTTATGGCTACCCCGATAAAGCAGCAAAAATTGAAAGACGGTGCTACATGTTCCACCCTACTTCACAAGCCCATTTTTTCATCCTGTCGCGAATCATCAAAAAGATCCCTTGGTTTTTCGAGCAGCAAGAGTAGCCACATTCATGATGCATCAGGAGACTCACATGCTATTGAGGTTCCAGTTACTTCCACAGTAGTTGGTTAGCAACAAGTTGATTTACTTCCAGAGAAGTCGCTTGTCAAAAAAACATGCACTAGGTTTGTTCACATTGTTTATCTAGACATTTTTTAAAAAAAAAATAACAACCAAATTTTTCTAATTTAAAATAAATCTTTGCAGGTTTGGTGAATCAAACAA
Organism: Mallotus repandus; assembly: GCA_949671775.1. Taxonomy (NCBI): domain Eukaryota; kingdom Viridiplantae; phylum Streptophyta; class Magnoliopsida; order Malpighiales; family Euphorbiaceae; genus Mallotus; species Mallotus repandus. Next base: position 11,325 of record CATIWM010487769.1, read on the forward strand.
AGATGAACAGTGATGCTACTTTTTATTTCAGAAAAATAAAAGAACTTAAAATGTTTATTATAAACTGTTTGCAACTTCTTTATTTTGCCTATTTATATTTATCGAACTTCAATATAATGCATAATACTTAATCTATTATGTATGAATTTTATGTTATTCATTTTTTTTTTAAATTATTATCACCATTTAAGTATTTTATCATTATCCGCGGCAGAGCGCAGGTAAACTTCCTCGTACTAGAATAAAATAATAAATAATAAATAAAAATAGAAAAATGTTGTAATGAAAACATCGTGTTTTCACTTTATATTTTATGAAAAAAGTTTTTGAAAACAAAAAACACTTGTTTTACACTTTTCTTTGAAAATTATGAAAATAGTACAGTTTTCAAGTGAAGTTTTTGTAAAAATACTCAAAATTAACACAAAATTTTATTTTCTGTTTTCATTTTGAAAAATTTTCTAAAAAACTAGAGTAGTTTTCTCTAAGTAAACAATAGTGTAAATTTAATTTAATTTAATGATAATTAAAATAAAATAATAAAAAATAAAATTTTAATATAAACACACTTTTATTTCATTTTTTCTACTTTTTTAAATATCATTTTTTACTTTTAGAAGATTGAATTTTCAATTTATTCTGTGTCTAAATTTTCCACAAATTATTTTATTATTAAGAATCAAATTATCTAATTATACCATAAAACTATCTAAAATTGATTAGTCTAGTAGTATACTTCCGATCCTTGCTTCTTCTCTCCCTTATTTCGAAATTTCTTATTTTTAAAATTGATTTTCCAAAAATTAATCACAATATAATTCAAATCTTATATTTTATGATATTTTTTCAAACAAATTTACCACTAGACTTATTGCTGGTTAAGAATAATTTTCTGTCTTTGAAAATTAATTTTACATTTTCTAAATCAAGTTCATAGGATTTTTTTTTTCATAGACATTTGATTGGGCCAACCTCTCTAATGATGACTGAAACTCGTGTTTCATAGGTTCTTTCAGGTCTTTTTGCGCACATATATACACATACCTAGGCCTGACTTTGCCCATGCTCTGTCCGCTGCAAGTTTTGTGTTGGTGACCGCATTGAACCAATGCAAAAACGGACGAACAACGATAAATGAGTGTTTTATAGAATTTGATGCTGTGAATGTTACATCCAGGGGATGCTGATGCTGTAAGATAAGGCTGTCTCAATCATTCTCGATTTACCAACCATTTGGGTTGCTTTTGTTGTATACATGAACTAAAAAGGGATCCTTATTCAGATGAACATAACAACAAAGATGCTATAAGGTTCTCCCAATCGCTGCAAGCCAAAAGCCCTTATGCTAAAAGGAGAAGGTAAAAGTAGCCACCTACAAATGCGCAAATGAAAAATGCTCATTCAACAGTGGGAGGAATCGTGTATACAGTTCTTCAAAGTAAAATGCTATAAGAAGGCAGACAATGACATTACAGAATCATACAAAAAGATAAGATGGTAGACACCTGGAGGAAGAAGAAGATAAAATCGATTCTTTCCTGCTGCTTCATCTGCAGTTTCTGAAGATAGCAGCAACTTATAAGAGATGGATGTTGTACTTTCGCAATTTGTATAAATCATTTAATCACAAACCAAAAAGAATCGAATTCAATCAACAGGAGCTAATAGTACAATGCAAATTCACAGAGCAAGTGAGAACCAAAGCAATCATTTTGCAGATGAATTCATAATTCATTCACTAAAAATTGAAATTCATACATCAAATTTGAAATTATGTACAAGCATCACAATCTCTTTTCGGGTTTCTTATTATCTTGAGTTGATTCCAAACAGTCAGCTACACCAGCAGAATTCCTCTTCTTCTTGTTCCTCTTCGACCTCTGACACATTAAAGCCCTTTCAAGCTGCTCAACTCGCTGGGAAAGCGAACTCAATAGCCTAGTTTGCATCTCATTTCTTTCAAACAATTGCGCCATTAACCCCATCATTTTTTCATTGTCCTCCACCATCTTCTCCAGTAATTCTCTATTCTTTCCACTCACAGCCTCCTCCACCTTATTCTCTTCACCACCGTCACTGCCATGAGATTGATCTCTATCTTCATCTCCCACTTCATTTTCGCCGATACCATCATCTGCATTGACAGGCATTTCCAAGGAAACATTACATTCTCCTTCATCATCTCCTTCGATCAAACTCTGAGGATTCGCAGAGGAATCAGCTTGACTCTCTCCTTGACTGCTCATTTCCATATTTTCAGCACATTCACTCGCATTCTCTTCTTCCTCATTTGCGTTTTCCTTAACTTCACCCAATTCCTCAGCCTCAGCTTGTTCGCTTACATTCGAAACGCAATTATCACACGGCACAGCCATCAGAAATTCTTGTTTGGAATCAACAGCATTAGAATCAGAGTTAACAACAGTACCCAGTTCATCACAATTAGGAGAAAGGGTTTGATCAGCATCAGCAACTCCTTGGCAATTCTTGTTGTTTGAATCATCATCGTCGTCATCATCATCAGCCTTATTAAGATCATGATTCTCCTCAACAGCAACAACAGAATCAACCATTTCTTGTAACCTAATCGCTTTCTTAATAACAGCCTTTCTAAAATCCCTAACACCAGAATCAACACCACGAACAGAATCTAACTTCAACAACAAATGCATAAGCATCTCATTTACCTTCAACCTCTCTTTTGAATCCTTCCTTATCAACTCCACAATTTCCTCCATCGAAATCCTCTTCTCGATTTCATTAACTTCCCTCTGAATCTCACCAATTCTCTTCACACTCTTCCTCACCAAAAATCCTCTGAACACCTTCTGGATCTTAACAGCTGAATCCAGCCTACTAGCAGTAGGCTGCGACGGCCGTCCCAGTCCGTTGGTGACAGGGATCGTAACAACCTTCTTAGACGGCGCCGTTGTAGCTTCAACGGGTACTTGTTTGGAAGAGTAATACGGGTATTGGTGAGTAGCATAGTAGGGAGAGGGATGTGGATATTGGAAACGGTTCGGGTAGAATGGATAATCCATGCGATTGATTGATTAACTGCAACAAGAGGACAAGAAAAGAAGAAGATTGATTTGATTTTGATCTTGATTTTTGGGATGGGAAGAAATGGATTGGTTTGTGGAAGTATTTAAATCGGGAAAGCATTGTGTTTAGAAGACGGAGGAGGTTCCAGAAGTTTCAGGACGAGGAAGACTGATGAATGACGACTGGGTTTTTGTTTTCTCAAAGTTAGGACTAGGAGGTTCTAGAACACCTTCTATGAGAAGTTAAAGGCGCTTTCGGTTGTGGGCTTTCTTCTACATCTTTTTTATGCTACTGCTGTCTTATGGTAGTGATAAAACGGCATGCTTACACTTGAAGGAAAAATCATATCAAAAGATAAATCAAAATATTGCTGTTATTTTAATTTTGAGTTGTAACATATGTAATTGTCAAGTTATAAAATATACAATCGTGCTTTTATAATTTGGTTAGAATCAAACTAAATTAATAACAGTTCATTAAATTTAATATCAAGGGAGAAGATAGGGGTAGAGAGCTTAATCTCTAATCTCCTCAATATAATATTCATGTTTTTTATCACTTGAACTACTTATAAGAAGAGATAAGAGGTGGACTTAATCCCTAATCTCCTCAACACAATATTCACATTTTTTTTACCATTTAAACTACTCATAAGAAATATATATATATATATATAAGAGATGAATAATTGTATATTTTTATAGGATTTACATTTATTATTGGAATTTAGAATTTGTTGATGATTAAGCTAAAATTTATAAACTAATTTAGAATGAAAAAATTCATTATGTGACCCTTAAACTTATTTGATTTGTTTTATTGAACCTCTATACATTTATTGTGTTTTAAAAAACGCTTAATCATTTATTTGATACAACATTTAACCCTTTCTCAACAAAAAAAATAAAAAATAAAATTAATATTTAAAAATTCAATGTTGTATCAAATAAATGTTTAAAAATTCGATGTTATATTAAATAAATGTTTAAAGATTCAATGTTATATTAAATAAATGTTTAAAGATTTGATATATATCAAATAAATATTTAAAGATATTTCAAAACACAATAAATATATAAAAGCTTAATAAAATAAACCATAAAAATTTGAGGGCCAAGTAATAATTTTTTCCTTTCAGTATTGGTATAAATGCACCTATGGACTTGGACATTGTCTTGAATCCTACTTCAAAAGCCCATTTTTGCTGAAATGCTCTTCTTTTTTTTTTTTTTCCTTCTCATTTTGCATTCCCTGAATCCAAATAACATAAGGAAAAAAAATAAAAAATAAAAAAGAAAATAAATTTATTTTCATGCATATTTTCTTCTCCATTTTTTTTCCTTCCATCCAGATACAGGGTACAAGTAATTTTCTATCACAGCAGAAACGCGAAGCGATTACAGAGGAAGGATTACAGGAAATTCATTCTGTTTGGAATGCTGATACCTGCCCTCTTCAAAAGTTCACCAGACGCTTCCTTCCCCATTGAAAGTATTTTTTCCTGTTAAACAAACACAATGAGCATAGCATGACAAAGAATATGGGTGAGGTGCTCCAATCTTTTTAACTCTCTCAACATGTCCAACACTCAACTTCCATGAAGTGTTGAATTCAAAAGGGGCATTGTATTGCAATCCATCAAAGAATAACAATCATAATAATCAAAGACTTGATGTGTTAACTAAGATGAATGGAAGAGATTGCAGCATCAGCCGTCTGTTGCGAATCTAGATTGCAAGATTAGGAGAATGCTATTGTAAAATACCTCATCCACATTCATTATCGTCTTGTCCTTCATAATCCACTTGCCATTGCACATTACAGATACAATATTCTCTGTGCGCAAGCAGTAAACCAGGCCTGAAATGCTGAAAAAAAATAGCAAAAAGTGGAAATTAGTCCATGATGCTGCACGGCAAGTTGGTTGAGCAGCAGAAATTATATCCGTCCCAAAGAGAAGCAGATGAGATGAAAGCTTAATGAAAACACAATTCATGTATGTAAGGTCTTATGCCCTTGAGGCATTTCCTCCCTGGTCCTTAAGCCCTCACATAGCTGATCATCTTCATATACAATTCAGTCATTCTACTGTAAGTGGATGGATGGGCAACACCTAGAAGTGATGCTGACAAATGCACTCAGCCTAGATTACATTAGTTTTATGCAAATCCCAAATACAAAACAAATAAAGTTGCTTATGCCTTCAGAATCTCCCAGCAGGTTATAATTCACATGAACCACAGAAATCTTGATAACAGGTTAGATGCATGTCATAATGATATATAACTTCAGCATACGTTTAAACTTTTTTACCATACTGGATGACATGGACACAGGGCAGCAAGATCACAATGACTAAATAGCTAAATTGCACATAAATAAAGGTTAGAGACTCATACCAGTCATGAACAGGAACCATAGTCCATGTATTAGGATTGATCACAATCAAGTCAGCCTGCCAATTTGATAAATAAAAAGTGAGCTTAAGTTTTTAGAAAAGAATGAAGAATTTGGAGGAGAAGACATTGAAATAATTGCCTGTAGTTCAAGCATATGACAGAGAAACAGAGGGATATGGGTGAGAAGAGCAACTAATTTAGCTTAACATTCCAACCTTTTTTCCAACCTCAATTGATCCAATTTCATCATCCCAGAGTACTGTCTTTGCACCATTTATGGTCACCATTTTGAGAATGGTTTCAGCAGGGAGAGCCGTAGGATTAGTTGTTCCACTTGCAAAGACTTCTCTTCCTTTGTTAATCAAAGAAGCCAAATACATCTCATCTACTGCAAAGACATGAATTCTGCATAACTTTCCAGTTATAGACCTTTCTTTTTTCGGTAACAACTTTCCAGTTATAAATTGGTAGCTATTTCAATGAGCATTCTAGGCTATTAACCATTACTCATATTAGATATTAAGCATAGAAAAAGCATTCATTCACTTTCTCTTTTTCATTATTTTGTGCAAAGGGGAATGCCATACAGTCCTAAGTTCTGATAGTGCACATCATTTTTTCACAATAACCATTTCTTCTTCATACAGAAGCAAAATTTTGCATGATAGCAATCACTAATGCTGATATTTATAACTTGCAAAACAGTGCATGTATCACCTATTTTTGAAAGCCCAAATAAGGAGGTTCAATAAAAGGGCAACCAAACATGGGCAAACTTTTTTCTTAAAATCTATCACATAAACTACCCCCATCATAAGAAATTATTGAATGCGTATGAAAAAAAAAATGAGAAAATTAGATATCAAAAACCAGACAAACCCATGCTCATTCTATTATTTGATGGTGCTCCATCCGTTCCCACAGAGACACAAATGCCAGAATCAATCATCTCCTTGATAGGTGCAAATCCAAGCATTCGCATTGCAGAAGCAGGACAGTGAGATACTTTGACCCCAGCTCTTGAAAGAAAACCAATCTGATGGAGACATGACAACAGTCAGAACAGAAAGAATGTGATATTGAGGACTAACTGTACAATTGACAACAGGCAACTGTACAATGTAGGTGCAAGAATAAGCACAGAAAAGACACAACTTGATACAATCTTCATCACTATGTCAAATCCACTCATTCAATTTAACATTCTAATAAATGATAAAAACTTACAAAAACTGAATTCATTTCCGTACTTCCTAACAAAAAAGAGTAGCAGCTACTCACCTCAGCACTGTTGACCCAAACTGTATGAGCAGCTAGTAAGTTCTTTTGAAGGAAGTCTATCTTCTCCAAGAATGTAACAGTCCCATGTTCAATTTTTCGTGTATCTCTCACAACTTGATTCTCATAAGCTATCTCTGAGACATGCTGAAAATTGGAAAGATAAGCCAATCAACATCAAATCAACATCCTTCATTGCCCTACCAATAATTATGCACTGCCTAAATAATTCCACTTCAATTCATCTTATGTCATAAAAGTTCAAATTCCAAAGATTTAGCTGCCAAAAATGAGGACAACCATATACCATTGCAAAATTTTTTTTGACAAGCAAAATTCTACAGCAGAAAAAAAGCAATGCTACAGCAGTAAGAAAAACTTATGCATCAAATCCATTATGCAAATAAAGAGAGATAGATTGCTCATTACCATATGGATTCCGGTATTCAGCTCCCTAGCAATATCTCTTGTTTCAAGCAACAGCCGGTCAGTTGAATTCATAATTTGCCTAATTCCAAACCATATCCGAATACGCCCATCCGCAGTATCATGGTGCTTCTCATAAAGCTCCTTTTGAGACTGTACCCTTCAAGTGACATATCAACACTGTATGTAAGCTCTTTAATAAACAGAAAAGCACAAATTAAATAGACTACGATATATCACAACATGTTCATGCCAGACCTGAATACAATCATCAGTAGTTCTACTAGCCCAAGATGGTGGCAAACCATCACCAGAATCCATTATAGACTGAGTTAAACAAGCTCGTAAACCTAATTCCTCAACTGCTCGAGCCATTCCAGACACATGTTGCCCTCCAGCCTCAGCAAAACAAGTAACCTAATTCAAACAAATGCATGTGAACGCTAGAAATCGAAATCGATTGAAATTCCAAACAAACACTTAAAACCACATACACCAGATCGAATGAGTTCGATTCCACAGAGTAAAGTGGAAACATAAGAATCAAACTCGTTCATATGAGACTCATAAGGCCAAATTCTACGGTGCAACCATGTCATCAAATCGACGTCGTCAGCTATTCCTCTACCGAGCTGCTGCGATGTGTGGACGTGCGTGTTAATCAATCCTGTAAATTGAAACTCGTCGAGTCAGTTCACAATCATTAACTGAAAATTTAACTTAAAGCAACAGAGAGATTGAGAAGTAGAACCAGGAAGTACGATTTGGCCATGGAGGTTGATGATATGATCGGCGATTGCGGAATATTCTGCGAGGATATCGGAAGATTGACCGACAGCTTTGATTTTGTCTTGTTCGATAACCACGCCGCCGTTTTTATACACTCTGGTTTCGTCGTCCATTGTCACAATTGTCGCATTGTGGAGTATCGCCAGTGGCAGCTTGCTGCTGCTGTCCTTCGTCGCCATTTTTGTCTGCACTGCTTCAGCTTCACACGTGGAGTCAAAAAGTTCGACTTCAGTTCTGTATGTACTCAAAGGATTAAAATTGCTCAAAACGCACCGTATTCTCCTTTGCCTTGAACTCAGGAAAAATGGGGAAAGGTCCAATTTGCACCCTAGGTTTGTGCCCTAATCTCACTTTGGACCCTCTGTTTAGTTTTTTGCCCAATCAGAATTTCTGTTTTAAAAATTAGGCACATTGAAACTTTACTGATTGCAATAAAATTCTATAATTTTTTTTAGTACAATTAAGTTTCATAAAATAATAAAAAATTAATTTTAACTGATACTAACAAATTTAATTGATAATTTTTTAGAAATATATATATAATCTAATTATTAAATTTTAAAAGTTTTTCAACCTATAAAATAATTTTTTTATATTTTTCTTAAATTTTTAAAGAAAATTCCTAAATTTTTAATATCAAGGTATATAAATTTAAAAAAAATGACCAAATTTATTCATTAATATAAATAGCAAATTGATAACTGACCTAAAATTTACTTTTAATAGTTGAATAAAAAATTTTATTTATCAATTATTGTGTAGGTTTAAAAATTATTGTGTAAATTTTAAAATTTAAACTAATGAATGAAATTTAAATTTTTTTATTCAACCATTAAAATTAAATTTTTGGTCAATTATCAATTTTGATATTTACATTAACGATTAAATTTGGTGATTTTTTAAAATTTATATCACTTAATTTTTAAAATTTTTAAAAATTTAAGAAAAATGTAAAAAAATCATTGTATAGGCTGAAAAAATTTTAAAATTTAATAATTAGGTTATATTTATATATATTTCTAAAAAAATTATCAATTTAATTTGTTGGAATCTGTTAAAATTAGTTTTTTATTAGTTTATTGGACTTAATTATAAATAAAAAAAATTATAAGATTTAATTGTAATCGGTAAAGTTTCAGTGTGCTCCAATTTTCAAAACAGAAATTCTGATTGGGCAAAAAAATAAACAGAGGATCCAAACTAAAATTAGGGCACAAACTTGGGGTGTAAATTAGACCTTTCTCCCAGGAAAAATTGCATCTTTTTCTCCCTTCCTTCGCCTGATTATTCAAAAAAAAAAAAAAAAGTCCAAATACTATTATTTTTTTTTGAATTTTATGTAAATCTTTTAATTTTTGTAAATTAAATATGATTTTTCCTCTAAATATAAATTTTTAATAATTTTTTTTTAAAGTCTATTTTTCCATGTATAAAACTACTTAAGTATTGACTGCCTATAACTAAATAGTCGTATATCTTCAAGTCATCTTAATTAGAACAAAATTGCAAATGGATGCCCTTTCTTCACTTGTTAGATTTATATGATCCATAAATTTTTTAGGCAATAAAATAGAAGTAAACTATTGAAAAATGATTAATAAAATTACAATGCACTTATAAAATTTAAAATGAAATATAAGGATATTATGAGAGGTTCAAATCTAATAGATGAGGAAATGTTGCTATAATTTTATTAAATTCATATGGTCCAACATGAAAATTGAAAGAATTTTATTAAATTTGTAAGTATGTATATTATTATTAATTTTTTATTTTTTTTATTATTAATATTTTCATATTATTATATTTATAATTTTAATATAATTATAATTTAATTATTTAATTTAATATTTTATTAATATTTTAATATAATTAGAATTTCAAATTTAATTTGACTTTTGTTATAGTGCAAATATTGTATTATACAAATGAATATTTTATCTTTTTTTATCGTAGATTATTAATTGTTAATAGCTGGTAGCACTAACCTTTTACGCTATAATGTTAATAAAAAATGTTAATGCCACTGGTGAGAAAGTAGTCAAATGGTAACTTCTCTCCGACGGTATCTTGAGATATAGAGTTTGAATCCTATTATTGTCGATTTAAAAGGGGAGGACTATCACCTATTGTACAATCCATCAATACTAATATCGCATGACCTCCCTATTAAAAAAAAAAAAAAGCTAACTTGAGTTCTCTTTTCTTGATCAAATCCAAGTCAGAGCTTCTATATGATAGTTATTCTATTTTACTCTCAATTAAGAGAGATTCAACAAAACAAAATAAAATCCCTATCAAAAGTCTAAACCATTTTCTACTCTTTAGTCGGACGTATCAAGGATAACTGCATAAATTATTGCGATAAAGATGTTCTTATTGTCAAAAGTTCGAGCGAGCTGTCGACTCATGGAGTATCTCTCAAAACATGGATTATTTTAAGAGAATTAAATAGGGTAGGCACATGCTCCAGCTCTTTCTAACATTGAGTAGAAGCCACTTTGATCTCCACTTTTTTGTGAGAGGATCCCAACATGCATGCTTATCCTATAAGATAATTTATCTACTTTCAAATCATGTTCCAATGTAATAGACATGGAGAAGAGAAAAACTTCAAGAATGATGGGAAATGAAATAATTTAATGGAACTCTTGTTGCAAACAGTCACATTTTCAAATGTGACAGTCTATTTTATTGAATAAATAAAAAATTAAATATTGCAAATGAGAAAAAGAGAGGATCTAGAAATAATTAACAAAAGCACCAGCTAATTCTAAAGAGTCTGATTGATGGTAGAGCAAAGGTTTCAATGTTTTGGTAATTTATTAGAGTTGCGTCTATTGATGAATAAAATTGAATTTTCAAGTTACAGGGAAGAATTGATGCATTTTGGAAGTAGAATTATTGCATTTTAAAAAGTGAAAATTTGCCTTTGAAAAGAATAAAAAAAAGGCCATTGCTCTATTATCCACTACTTGCTTTCTCCCCTCACGAACGAAGCATTTTTTTTATGTAGTTAACCTTAAAAAAACAGTGTTAATGAATTTGGTTATATATATTATTTAAGTATAGTTATACAGAATTAACTATTCAAGAATCCGGTGAAAAAAACTGGTAGAATCTATAAAGATTACACTATGATTGCTTCCCTTGTTTCTAATTCATTTTCCTTTCTACATATGATTTTATTTTTTGTTGCTTGTTGTAATTACACCAATTGTTGAGAGAATCATCCTTGAAGTACAGGTTTTCAAACTATTTTCTTAACAGAGAAAATTGATACGATTATTTTTGAAGCTACACTTGTGTGCTTTGAGGGTAGATGTATGAGGGCATTTTGCCAATTTATGGCAAAAACTTAAAAATTTTATCAATTTATGGTGCATTTCAAAAATATTTCCATTTTGTGGTGGAATGAAAAAAAAATTACTAATTAGTGGTATTTAGTTGGTATGTGAGTTGACTTTTGAAGATTTTTGACTTTGACTCACATGCCATCTTAGTAAAATCCACCACTAATTGGTATTTTTTTATTATACCACAAAATGAATATTTTTTTTTTTGAAATGCACCATAAATTGGTAATTTTTTTAAAATTTTATCATAATTTGGCAAAAAGCTCAATGTCTGAAGCATTCCTAATGGTGTGATTTTTTTTTTCATGCGTGTGCACATTCTTTAGAATGCCACAGAGCTTGCAATAGAGCTCAGCTTCATTGAGGGAGTAAAACCAAAAGAGTTTTGGTAACAAAATTAATGCAAAAAATCATTTAATCAATTTTATTTGGTAACAAAAATAACCATAATAGCTAAAAAAGGAAAATCATTAAATTATAAAATAAAAATAATTAAAAGCTCATGCAAATTAGATAAAATTGTATACAAAATTGGAGATATTATGCAATGTTATCGCTAAAGAGCATTGAAAGCTTTAAAAGCCAAAGATAAAAAGGACAAAAGAACTTAGGAGCAAGCTAGCCATATTATCTAGAAACTTAAACAAAAACTACCTTTTCTAGGTTACATTCAGTTTCCTTCTTATTACATGGGCTAATATGTTCGTGGTACCATTTACCTTATACTATATTGCATTCATTTAGTAGGATTATCAAATGTTCAACCCCAATGGAGGGCTAGTCTCCATGGCCACTAGATTGAATCCATTTGCAAACAGAAGTGAATTAACAGAGAGAACAAAGATATTGTAGGAAAGGATTTTAACTAAAGACAACATAGTTGCGTTCGACAATGAAAATGGGGACGGAGAATCGATAATGATAATGTTAACATTACTAGAATAAAATAATACCGGAACAATAAGTTATGAGTTAATAAATTTAAATCAAATAATTTTTTTTGAACAATTGGAAGATCAATGGGGAGTGAGGGATCGAATTCATGATCTCACCTTACAATATCCATCACTTGAGCCATTAAACTACAAAGAAAGGACTAAATGAAATAATTATTTTAATAGAAAGCAGATTTTATATCAATAGCTATCATTATATAAATACTAATCCAATGGTTTATAATTTTTTATTGAAAAATGACTCTAATTTGTTTTGAAAGTATATGTAAAAAGTTTTTTTTTTCCAAATTCATTGGATAGCAAAAGGTAAAAAAAAACCTTGAACTTTCATAAAAAGACTATTTAGCTCCTTAAACTTAGAAAAATATATTAAAGCCCAAAAACTTTTGAAAGTAGTTCAAATAAACTTTTTTTTTGCCCCTAAAGTCTTGGTTGGTGGGCATTAGTGTGAGTCTCAGGTTCGAGACCCCTCTTTTAAATTCCAAAGTAACCAAAAAAAAAATTTTTTAAGAAAAAATTTTTACTTAATAGATGTTAAATTTTGACTTTTGGGACTATAAAAGGTATAAAAAAGACATCAATTTTAATTTTGATACAATTAAATTCTAAATATTTTTAAAATTTAAAAAAATTATTTATTTTTTATTAATTAAGATTTGATTTTAAAAGTTTATTTTGAGGTATAAAATTATTTTTAAAAATTAATTATTTTAAAAAAATAATTTATTCTTGCAAATAATTTATTTTAAAACATATGTTACTTGTTTTCTTAAAAAGAATTTTAAATCATAAAGTTATTGGTAAATTTTATTTAAAAGTGTAAAAATTATCATTAAAAATTATTGATCTAATTTATTATAAAAATATGTATTTTTATTCTAAACAAAATAATTTGAGTATAGAAAAAACAAAATAATTTGAGCATAGAATTTTTCATTCTTATAAAAATTATTGTGAAATCTGCTTTTATGGTTAAATGATTACTACCACCAAGAAACTCTCAACAATTTGAGACCGGCTATGAAAAATGCTAAGAAATTATGTACTACAAGTTTAAGATTATTTATATTAGACTCAAAATTTTCTACCAGTAAATGGAGTTCATACATTTTTTAATGATAATTTTTACGTTCTTAAATAAATTTTGGTCAATAATTTTTATGCTTTAAAATTATTTTTAAGAAAACAAGTATGTAACATATGCTTTAAAATAAATAATTTGTAAGAATAAATTAATTTTTAAAAATAATTTTACACTAAAAATAAAATTTTAAAATCAAATCTTAATTGATAAAAGATAAATAAATATTTAAAATTTTAAAATACTTAGGATTAAATTTTACCAAAATTAAAGATCAAGGGAGTTTTTATACTTTTTATAGTTTTAAAAGTTAAAATTTAACGTCTATTAAGTAAATGTTAAAAAAGAGTATTTGCATCACTTTTGAAAGTTTATAGACTTCAATGTAATTTTTTAAATTTAAAGTGCTTAGTAGTGTCAACTTTTCATAAAAGTTTAAGGGTTTTCTTTACCTTTTATTGCCTTCATTGAATTGTCAATTTATTTGGCCCGAGGAAGATAGCTCTTTTCCTAATCCAATAATAATCCTCCATTAAACTCCAAGTGGGATGAAAGTGGATATTGGGTTGTTGTTCTTTGTTTTGTTTGTTAATGTAAGAAATAAATTGGACTCACTTTGTTTTGCAATAAAATCATATTTAATTGATAAAACAAAATGAGAAACTCAAAAACAATGCCATTGAACATGGAAGAATCATGCAAACAAATTAAATTCAAGGATTTGATTATAATGTATTAAAATAAATATATAAAAAGTTTAATGTTAGACAAAATTAAGAATATTCATAGATGCCATCTAAATGAGGGATTGATGTCACCCAAATGCATAAGAAATTCGAAAGTCAAGTGAACTGTTTGGTTGTCCAACCAAAGCATGAAACCTGTAGCCAAACCAAACCATACCTATAATTTTAATTGATTCAGGAATACATTACTGCCATAATAAGCAACTCCAAGGTCAACTTAAATCATAGCATCGGCATGCATGCTTGGTGCAGCCATTTTCATATCAACCCACAAAAGGTTGGCATATGAATCGGTCCTAATTACATATAAATATTATATATCAATTTGATTTTTTTTTTTTTCAAATTTTATTGATAGAAACATTAACAATTAGAAACATGTTCAAATTGACATTATAATTAATCAAAGAAATTTTAACGTAGATGGAGGAGTAGGTCATATGCTATTGATACAATATTCATATATACACCTATAGTCAATGATAATAATTAAACAAGCTAGGGTTGGATGGATTTTTTTCGGTTATTCCCATGAGAAGTGAGGGTAGGGAGAAATTGAGGTTTAAACCTACATCTTAGTGGATCTAAATATATTATATGTATATTTATATGCCAATGTCAATTTGTAGTTTTAACCATTATATATGAAAATGACAAAATTGGCGGCTTAAATTTTTCTTAAGCATTGCCTGCCACTTTCTTGATATGCTTTGTATCGCTATCAAAAGATTGGACTTCTTTACTACTTTGTTGTTTTGCACTTTTAAATTATGGTTGCCAATTCTCATCTTTTTACCTTATCTTAGTTCAGAGTATGACTCAGCAAATTATGCACTAAACAGAAAATTCTTATTTTAGATCCTCTTATATTTGAACAACTTTAATGTTAAATAAACCGAAAATTAATTTATAGTTTCTTAAATTTCATGTTTAAGTTTCCTATATTAAAAATTAGAGAAATCTATCTCTTTACAAAGTATTCACCTTGCAAGATTTACCCTCATTTCATTTCAAATTTTTAATTGAAATTATATAAAATTGTTAGGGTATATTTGCATCAAAAGGGAAAACCAACAGCCGTTGGAATTAGCTCACAAGAATTATTTTTATTTAAATGAGATTTTGAATTTAAGTTATGAAGTATGCACGATAAATTAATTGTTAAAATTTTTTTGCTGTCTTTATAATCCAGTTTCAATAAATTAATTAGAATTTAATGAATTTTATATACTAATGATTAAAAAAAAAGATAGACACATATGAAATACAAAACTTCATATATATTACAATAGTTTTCTTACATATTTATCTTCCGCTAAACATTATTTCATCACACGTATGCTTGAAGGATTTGGAATACATTAATCCTAGCTAAATTCAAGTAATTAACAATAAAAGACACTTAAAACTGATTCAAAGCTATCATTCGAGAGGGGCTAAGTAGGCGATAAGAGCCACAATTCTTGGAAAATCCACAACCCAATTGTCGTCCACGACGATGTTGATCAAACGTTTCATCATCACTAGAATCCATGGCCACAAGAACTTTACAAAAGATATCAACGTTGCATGGAAGTACAAGAGGACCTTCAGGATTGAACCCATATTCTGATTCAGCTTCTTCAAGTAGAATCTTGAAAAGCGGATGATTTGCATACTCTGCCTTGATCACAAATCTTTGTTTCTCAGGTCCAACATACACTGAAAAACACCCTTCAGGAGCTACTCTTCTTTTTCTTGAACAACTACTCCCACGTTGTTCCATGTCCTCATCGGCCATTGAAGAGCTGTGGAGATGGAGATGTGGCAAGGATTTGCTCTTAGTTGTTAGGGTTCTGATCTTGCTACCACGACCGAGCGATTTGCATCTCTGCCAGGTCTTGATGATCAGATTTTCTTTCTTCCCTTTTTCTTTGGCAAAATTCATTTACTATATATATGTATATGTATATATATAAATCTTGGAACAAAAGCTGAAATATACACAGAAAAAAGAAGGCTTATATATGGATGTTGAGCTCAAAAACCACACACAACACCTCCCTTCTTTGATTGTATGAAGCTATGAACAAGATCAATAATAAAAGAAAAAGAAAAGATTAATTCTTTGAATGAATTAATATGTGTGTGTTTATGTGGGAATTGGGTTTTAACCCCTATCATAAACTAAGTGAAACATGAACTTAATCCTTTGCCTCATTGTGTTACTCATATCTATCAAAATGAACAAACAAAATTGTTACCATGAAAATGAAATGAAAACCCACAAAAAAGAAACAAACAGAGAAGCAAAAGTAGACAAAGAAATCACAATTGATAATTATGCATAAAGTGAGAAATAATTAAAGGTTTTGAGAGGAAGTAGACACAAAAAGAAAGAGAAGAATATATCAAGATTTTGATCTAAGAGAGCACAAATCTTAGTAAGGCAGCTATATGCAGCTAACCTGTAATATATAAGAGCCTAAAATAGACAAAAATAAATAAATAAAATAACAAAATAAAATAAAAGATATAGCCCACTTGTTAACACAATATGAAAAGTCTATTTCTATTTTTTTAATGGCAAATGTATGAAATTATTGGAAATTATTTAATATTACAGATAGCTATATAAACAGTATATCACTATTCTTGATATTTTATTAATTTATTTCTCTCAATATATTTATCCTTTTAAATTATGAGATAAAAAGAAAATTTTATATTTTTATTATGTCGCGACCCATTCATGCAACGGCCTTCAAAATTAATTAATTTATTTATCTTTTCTGCTTGGCTACAACTACCCTTACAAGGACATGAAAAGTCTAATTTGTATGAACTAGGAAAAATAAAGCCAAAGAACATGGTAAGAAATCTCTCTATTGACATGTATATTTATTATATATTAATACATATAATTGTAGGCTTGATTAATTAATTAATCGTATAATAAAGTAATTATTATATATCTCATCTACTATTTATGCACCATCAAAAGGCCACTAGGTGGCAGACTATTATGATCATTATAGAATAATTTATATTTAACACATCTTATTAATGCATGTGGGCACATTTTCCTGGCAATGGGAAAAGGCAAGTTTTTAGTTGCTGGCTCGCTCCTAAATTAAGCAGCCAGATTATGATAATAATAATAATTATTATTATTATTTTCTAATTAGTCATAGGTATCAGTTTTTCTATATTTGTGTTTCGCATATATATTAGCAATCATTTCTCTCCAATAGCATTTTAAAATATAAAATTTAAATTTTACTATCATCGATTATAAAATTTATTTTCATCTAATATAAAAAGTGAATGTTACCCTATCATCTAATATAAAAGGTGAAGGTTACCCTTTATCATGCTCTTAATATAATCTCTATATTAAAATTAAAAAAAATTTCAAGATAAAATCTTTTACTTAACAATATTTTAAAAAAATATTACTATTTTATAATGAATAATTCATAAAAAATTTAGTTTTTATTACGAAATTTTTTAATTTTTTAAAAATAATATACCTAATCATTGAATATGTAATATATAATTTAAATATTTTATATATAATTAATAATTAATAAAAATTTGACACGCGATAAAATATATTTAAACTAACAAAATTTTTTCTTCAATTATATGGCTCACAGATTTTAAATTCAGGAAGCAAATTCAGCTAACTACAATCTTGTCAAGAACGATCTTTTTCAATTCTCTCCTTTTTTTTTTCTCTGTCCAACTAATTTAGTGGCTTTGGAAAAGTGAGGGTCCTAGAAATGTTGAAGTGATGTTTGTGTCCAATTATTGTACCATTTTGGCAAATCAAATTAGGATTACAACAAAAAGCCACCTTAATAGTGTAATCATTCTTGAACATTTCAACTTTTTCAGGATATACTCTGTTGGACTGGTGTACCCTTTTGCCTACTGAAGTGATCAGAAGAAAAAAAAATCGATAATGTAGGGGAGAGAATTGACATCTTCGTATAATAGACGAGTAGGAAGAAAAGAAAATGCATCCATTATATTGAGCTTAAAATTTTTTAATCAATAAAGTTGAATGTGCAAATAATTAGATATGATTATTTTTTCTTAAAAATGCAAATGGTTATATATATATATATATATATATATATATGCGAGTGGAAAATGCTAGGGTTATTTTACTTTGTAAAAATATAGTAACATTACATTATAATTTTACTATTTTTTGGTCTAAATTATTGTTATGTAAAGTATATTAAAAGAAGCCTCGTTCAAGAAAGTATCAAAGAAGTCTCGCTCAAGAAAGTATCAAAGAAGTCTCTCCGCCTTAACCTTTGACTTTGGTTAGGGAGAATGATACCGCTCTTTTTTAGAGATCATATTGATCGGGGGTGACTTTTGTTTTTTCTGCTTGGCTTACTGTAGAGAGCTCCTTCGATTCTCTTAGTGATATGTGGATTTTGCCTTTGTTCTTCTTTATATCTCTTTCTCTTCTTTTTATTTCTTTTAATAATATTTGGATCCCAGAATTTAATTTTTGAATTCCAACCTTTTACTAAAAAATATATATATTAAAATTCTGATTAATTCAGTTCGATCTAGATATAACCACAAGAATAGTAAAAATTTTCAACAAATCAACAACTAATTTAATGTGATACATATATCATAATTCAAATATGAGGTATCGCCAAAAAAAAGAAGTTCAAATCTAAGGTATCGGTTAAATAAGAATTGACATTTTCATATAATAAACGAGTAGGAAGAAAAGAAAATGCATCCATTATATTGAGCTTAAAATTTAGATTTTAAAATTCAATGTGCAAATAATTACATATATATATGGAAAATGCTAGGGTTATTTCACTTTGTAAAAATATAGTAACATTGCATCATAAAAAAAAAAAAGTTCAAATCTAAGGTATCGATTAAATAAGAATTGACATTTTCATATAATAGACGAGTAGGAAGAAAAGAAAATGCATCCATTATATTGAGCTTAAAATTTAGATTTTAAAATTTAATGTACAAATAATTAGATATATATATAAGGAAAATGCTAGGGTTATTTCACTTTGTAAAAATATAATAACATTGCATCATAATTTTACTATTTTTTTTCTAAATTATTGTTATTTAAAATATATGAAAATTCTGATATAAGCACAAGATCAGTAAAATTTTTCAATAAATTAACAACTAATTTAATGTGATGCATACATCATAATTTAAATATGAGATATCAGTTAAATGAGAACAATTTCTACCAGCTAATTCTAATGGTCGTTGATATAATTTTGCTATATAATCTTAATGAAGATGTCGCTCCTAAACGTGTATATATAAGATTGGAGGTACAAATCTAAATCATTGTTAACGAAATGTATAAAAATACTTGGTACACATCAATTCAAAAGTTAAATAAACAATTAATGAGAAAGTTAATTTTATTATTGATGACATATATATAGAGCTAGCATAAAACTATTCTTGATATATATTATACATATTATGTATTTTTTTTAGTTAAGTCATATCCAACAACCTAATGACGTGTTGTATGGCCCAATTAAGATTAAGCTTTTTCCACTGCCAAATGTATGTATCATATGGCCGGTGGAGAATTGTTTCTCTCTATTATTAGCGTTGTTCGTGGGAATTAATTTATTAACTTGTAACGTATACATACACATATACATGTATACATAAGATTATGGAAAGAAAAAAGAAAACTGAATTAATTCTTGACCTGTTACATTTGAGATGTGGCGTAACACTCCATTAACAACTGTATAACATGATTACAATGTTGAATTTTTCAAGTTTGACATTATGGAAACTATGTGGTTGGAATTGTCATATTAATTCATTTTTATTCTCAATATATTTTGCTCATAAAAATATATATCATTTTGTTGGGCCAAAAATCATTCATTTAATTGATTATTCACATATATATAATAATGTACTTCTACACTTGATTTATCTAAATAATACCCTATTATTTTTTCTATATTTTTTCACTTGTGCATCATTTTTTATATAACTGATAACAAATAATTAAGATATATCTTAATTATTTAGTCTCAAATATTGTAACCATAATAAAATAGTCATATTATGTGTCAATCATATATTCACCGGAGATTGTAGGAATAGTCATTCTCTTTATCACTCATTATAAAAATAATGAAATTTTTACCTAATTATTTTTACCCATGCTAAATATAAATGCTCCAAGTCAAAATTTTTATAATTTTCATTAGCGAAATTATCAATTAGCTAGACCATCTTAATTGACTTATAAATGTATCTTCTAAATAATATAATTTTATTTTATTTTATTTGCATTAATTTTTAAATTTAGATTCATTTTTATTTTTTTAAAAAGAATAAAAATTTATGTAGCGTGGCGATTGGCAACATAATTATCATTTCATTTCTCAATTCAATTTTTTTCATTAGATTATTAAAAAAGAAATTTTATAGGTTAAAAGTATTTAAATCTTTATATGACGAGTTCATTTATATGTAATTTAAATTTTAAATTTCAAAAAAAGAAAAAAATTAAATTTTCAAAAAAAATGAAAGGGGCAAAATGGGCTTTGCATCCACGGTGGGTGCATGTCGCTAACCACAACATGTATTCCTATCCTTTTGAAAATGACTTTTCTTTGTCGATTAGACATGTATGAATCCCAACAACTTATTTAATATAAGTGCATATTCAATAACCCGAATATGAGATGCAGATTAAGCAAAAACAACCTCCAAAAGTTTATAATATATACAAAGCTATAATTCATTTTCGCCGCCCTGCATTAAAATTCACTCTCCTCTCAAAGATTTTCTCCAGACATGGTAGTTCAAGAAGATTCTGATAAGGCTGTAGCCACCGCCTGTTGTGGCAGCTTCGACATCATAATGGTTGATGATAAAGCTGCCATGGCTGGAGCGATTCCATTAATATCAATGGTAACAAGCGGAAGATAATATACTCAATTATTTTTGAGTTCTTAAAAAGGCCAAAAGTTGAAGAAAATCTCAATTCTTTTTTTTTTTTTTACAAAACTCGGCTATCTCAAAATTAGTATGTTAGTTATCATATTAGCGGGAAGGGGGGTTTAAAATCCTTGGCAATACCAAGGATAACCTAAAGGTCCCAGGGCCTCAGCTTTTGCCACTTGGGCTAGGCCTCCTTGGCAAGAAAATCTCAATTCTGATGTTGATGATGAAGTGGACTCGCTGGTGCCATTGATAGAAAACTTACGGTAATTAATGGGTGATCGAATCAGTGACCTCCCTAATGATATTCTCTATCAAATCATATCTTCTTCGTCTCTCTCGATGAGCTGCCTCAGCAGTACTTCACGAAGGTTTGAGACATTTGCGCATCGAGTCCTTATCTCACTTTTGATGCTACAAAAAGTTCTTACACCACATTTCAACGCAATCTCTTGTCCATCTACTACATACCCAACTTCCTTGCTAAACGCAAAAAGATTATGGTCAATAAAGAGATATTCCGGTTTCAAATACGTTGGCATTGTCGTCCCCAAATGCCTTGGAACGCTGTTGACAAACGTCTCTGCGTTGAGAGTTGGATTCATGAGGTGTTAGATCCTAGTTTCAATCTTCAAGAGCTTGATCTTGATCTTCAACGGCAAAATACTTGGACACGGTTTGTTCTTCCTTTAACCATTTCCTTAAAGCATTTGGATTTAAATTTGCGGGTGCCCTTCTCAAGTTACCTCATGTGATTTCAGGGTCGATCCCTCTTGAAACCTGGCAAGAATTGAGTATGACAACTTGGCAGGATGTACTTCACAACCTTGCAAGAAACTTAAGACATGTCCTAAATCACATTCGTTGTGTTAAAAATGTTGAAATCATTAGCGAGTGTATTGAACACCTGACGTTTATCATCTGCGACTGCAAGACTGAAGCTCGTCTCTGTCCCTGTCCTCTTCCCCTCCTGGGCGATCTTGTTAGCCTTCATATTTCGGCTCCGAATCTAAAGAATTAACAATAACCTGGAAACTTTTTTATTGTCATGACAAGTCAATAAAATTCCATGCATCGAATCTTGAAGTTATTAATTGGAGTTGTCATGCTCTAGATCATTGTGATTTGGGTGTTCTCAACTCGCTAAGGAGTGCCAATAGCTGCTGCTACAGAAAAATTTATTTACCATTTATTAAAATCCCAATCTCAATTGTTGTAGTCAGTCATGCATATAATGCGTCATCTAATGTGTAGAGTTTGATTACTATCGAGGTCACAGGTCACATCACTATGTTGCAACAAGTACAAACAAAGTTTATGTCGGGTGCAACTTGCTAGCAACAAGAACCTCTCCCGCTTAACCTTTTTTTCGTGTTAATTATAGATATACAATGTAATTAATTCTAGTTATAATGAATTTATTTAAATAGTGGCCGGAAAATTTTTATCCACATCAAATTAATATATTATATTTTATAGTGATATACGATTTAAATCAATGAAATAAAAGATTTGTATTTTAATATCAAAAATCTAATTAATTATAAGATATAATAACTTAATGGAGGTATCTCGGAGAAATATATCATCCTTTTATATATATTTTTTTCATCAAACATGAAATTTTTTTTTTAAAAAAAAACCTATTGCAATATATCAGCTACATATTTAACACAAACAATTATTAGCTACCCTAAGCAAATCCGTTTATGGGTTTTGATTCTGATGCCAATTGGGTGGTGATGGACGGAGGTATGGTTTTTAATAAATGCATCTTGGAAATATGATTCGATATAATTTCTACTAGGAAACTTTTATCCTTTCCCAATTTTAATGGAAACAATAATTATGCGCTTAAAAATAATTATATGAGTTATAATTCAAATTAATTATTAAAAAACTTTTGTTACCATTATTATTATTCTTAATTCAAATTGAATTAGTTAGGAATGAATGAATTCTAAATACTAGTGATTGATATATAATAGGAGAATTTTATACATTGGGTATATTATATCTTATTGTTTGATGTATAACACATAAGTGTAAAATACTTAGCAAATAAATACAAAATATATATCTTTATCATCTATGTTGAATCGTTATTATATTATATTTCGTGTAGGGGTGTAAACGAGTCAAGCTGTTCGCAAGTAGTTCAGTGTTTGACTCGATAAAAACTCGTTCGAGTTTGTATATTAAAGCTCATTTAATAACCAAGTCGAGTTCAACTTATACAAAGTTCAACTGCTAAAGCTCTTGAACAAACTCGAATAAAAACTCGTGAACCAACTAGTAATTTTAATGTTTAGTAATTTAATTTTATATATATAATATATAAATTAGTACTGTAAAAACTATTTTAAAAAATATATTATTGGAATAAAATTATAATTTTTATTAAAAATATTATAATTTATTTTTAAATTTTTAATGTATAATTTTAATTTATAGTTTGTATTTTTTAAAAATTTTTCGACTTGTTTGAGTTTGCGAACATCAAGTGAGATAATGAATTTGGTTCGATTATAAACAAACCAAATCTGAATTAGCTAAAACTTGGTTCGGCTCCATTACACCCCTAATCCCGTGTAAAACCCACGAAGTTTCATATAAAACTAAAAAAAGAAGGCGTCTTGATCTGGAATTTACACCGCCGCCGTCAAAATTCACCTAGTTCAAGATTTTGATATGGCCTCAGCTAGCCACCCCAGTGACGGCAGCTCCAATATCATAATGGCAGATGGTGAAGCTACTGTGGCTACCAGGGTCGATTCCGATATCAATTATAACAAGCGGAAGATGAAATCCTCAAGTTTTGGTCTCTTGAAAAAACCAAAAGGTGAAGAAAACTTACAGTTGGTAATGAGAGATCGAATTAGCGACCTCCCTGATGATATTCTCTATCAAATCATCTCTTCTTCATCTCTTTTGATGGAAGACATCGCCTGCCTCAGCTCTACTTCCCGAAGGTTTCGAGAGATTTGCTTATCGAATCCTTATCTCACTTTTGATTGTACACAAATTTGTTTCACCCTACCTCAACGCAAAGTCTTGTCCTTCTACTACGTCTCTAAATTCCTCGCTAAACGCAAAAAGATGATGGTCAAGAAAGAGATAGTCCGGTTTCAACTACGTTGGCGACGTCGTCCTCGACCTACAATTGACGAACTTGTCAGCGTTAAAAGTTGGATTGATGAGGTGTTAGATCCTAATTTTAATCTTCAAGAGCTTGTTGTTGAACTTGAATGGCGACCTGCTTGTTTTTGGAGATCACCGTTTGTTCTTCCTTTCAACAGTTCCTTAAAGCATTTGGATTTAAATTTGTGGGACGGTGCTCTCAGTTTACCTCGTGTAAATTCAGGATCGATCCCACTCGAAACCTTGTCATTAACCCACGCAATAATTCAAGATGGCAGCAACTTGGGAGATTGGATTTCGAAATCTTGCAAGCGACTTAAGACATTGGTCCTAAACAACATTATCGGCGTGACAAATCTTGAAATCATGAGCGAGTGTATTGAAAACCTGACGTTGATCATGAGTGCCATTCATCTTCTTAGCATCCATATTTCGGCTCTAAATCTAAAAGAATTGACAATATATTATTGCCGTAGCAAGGGGTTAAAGCTCCACGCACCGAACCTTGCAATTATTAATTGGAATTCTTATGTAGATCATTGTGACTTGGGTCTTTTGAAGTCGCTAAAGAGTGCTACAATTTTGTTGCCCTATCCCAGTATTCTTCTTCGTCCATCTCCATTTGAGAATTGCTATGAACATGTGATTAAACTGCTTCGAAGCTTTCAAGCGGCCAAATTTCTGACTTTAAACAGCTTGTATTTAGAGGTGCTCTTGAAAGAGAATAACAACTCCATCATATGGGAAAATTTAGAAAGTCTGAGGATAGAGGTTTTTGACGGAAGCAATAACATGTTGGCGTCTGCAATATCTTCATTTCTCAACAAAGCACCAAATTTGAAAACAATTAGCACATTGTCTACTACGAGTACTCCAAATGGTAAAAAGTGTGGACATTCAGTTTGAAAAGAGTAGGATTCGAACCCTACCCCTCTCTCCCCTTGTGGTGTTGGAAAATAACCATTTGTATTAGCTAAAAAAAGAATTAGAACATTCAGTTAGAAAGGCTTACTAGGGAGCTCCCTTTTGTGTGTAAGTCTAATTATTCCGTGAATGAAATATCAATTTATTATGTTGCATGTTAAAGCTATATATCCATAAGAAGGTGGGATTTGACTATTACGTTAAGAAAAAATATATTCAATTTCTAATTGTGTCAGTAGGTGAAAATAAAATCTACAAATTAGTAACGGTAGAATTTCAATCTACAAATTAGTGTCAGTAAGTGAAGTAACCATTTGATCATGCTCTCACTAGTAGAAGATAATTAACTATAAAATCAAAAGTTAGAGGAGAGCAATTTGTTTTCCATTTCTCAAAATCCCAATCTCAATTGTTGTAGCCAATCATGCATGCATATAATCGTATTATTTAACATTGTCAAGAATCTCACTTTGTTGCGACAAGTAGAAGGCAACTTGCTAGCAAGAAGTCAAGCACCTCTCCCCTAATGTTTTCGGGTTAATTACAGATGTACAATGTAATTAATTGATCGTTAGTAAAGGAATACATCATATATCTGTATTCGTAAGTTTTTCATTATACATGTAAGAAATTATAAAATAATTAATGCAATATATCAAAGTATAACATATTAAACACAAACAATTATTAGATACCGGCCTCAAGCAAATCCATTTGTAGGTCTTGATTCTGAGGCCAACTGGGTGCTGATGGACGGAGGTATGGTTGTTTAATAAATGCATCTTGGAAATATGATTCCATATAATTTTACAGTTTGTTAACTTGTAATTTAATTTTAACTAGTGTTAAGGGCAGACTTTAGATAATATATACTTTAATATAATTATTAAATAATTTTAATAAATTATAAATTATAAATTAATTAAATATAAAAGTAAGAATTTAAAAAGTTATTATAATAGTTTTATTTAATAATTTTTATTAAAAGTATATAGGGATAAATATAAATTTAGTGTGTGTATTTTTTAAAATTTTACTATTCGGTGTGTTAACTTTTTAAAATTATAATTTAGTGTTGCAACCTGCTAAAATAACACAAACTAGTGTTATCAGCAGTCACTGCTGAGCTGGAATGAAGTTGGCCCACAAAGAGAACTGATCTTGCATTGGGAAGAATTTTCAACAAAACTTACATGAATGGCATGTGCATAAGGAATGAGAAATTACCAAAAAGAACAAAGGGTTAAGAAAAAAAAAGAAAGAGAAAAGTTGCAACACTAAACAAAACTAAATCAAAATATTATGTCTTTTTCTCTATAAAAAAACGACATGAACCATTAATTTTCCGTTGTTGTAAGAGGTTGTTAATGAAGAATGGAAGCTTCAGACATGATGAGGTGCATTATTTATTGATTTGTTTTTTTTTTTATTTAGTTAGGGTATTGTGTGTTAGCTTCGAACATCATCTAAGCTGTAAACATCATCTTCCTCTAAATGATTTATTTATTTTTGGGCCAAAGTTGATTGTGAATATTATGTTATTGTTAT
The DNA here is from genome assembly GCA_949671775.1 of Mallotus repandus. NCBI lineage: Eukaryota > Viridiplantae > Streptophyta > Magnoliopsida > Malpighiales > Euphorbiaceae > Mallotus > Mallotus repandus. The sequence continues at coordinate 37,992 of CATIWM010487769.1, forward strand.
CTCTTTCTTTTTAAATGGTTATACATTTTAGGGTTTTGGGGTTGTCAAGCAATTTATTGAAAATTTTTTTTGCTTGTTGTTTTAGTGTGACAGACAATTTATAATGGTGTTTTATGGTGGACTCTTCGTTACTGACACTCGTAGAAGGAAAACGAAATATATTAGGGGAAATAAGTATGAAATTGAGATTGACATTAACAACTTTACACTTGTTGGTTTTGAAAAAGACATAAAAATGTATTGGGATTTAGAAATCTGGAAAAGATGCACTTTAGATTGCCTGGCAGACCTTTAGGAGATGGGTTAAGGCTTTTGTATGACTTGTCAGTAGCTGACATGTTAAAAATAGTAACAAAGCACAACTTTGTTGAGTTGTATACTAAGCATAAAATATTGAGGGACATTTGTGGAATTGCACATGCTAGTGAGCGTTTTTGTGACCTAACAGTTGATACATAAGTGAATGGGGTTAGAAGTGAGGTTGCGGTAGGGAAATTAGGGTTTGGTGGGGAAAATGTGGAGGCTGTGGGCATTGAGACAACTCAAAAGGGTTATGCAACAAATTATGACAGTGGGGTAGTGGTTGCTGAAAAATTTAACATTGAGGTACTGCTGGTGAGAGAGCAGAGGGTAATGCTGGTGAGAGATCTGAGACAGACAGAGGTGAGTTTGAAGAACAAAATAGGGGTAATGATGTCTGCCAGAAAGTTAAGGAGCAAATTGAAGATGAAGCTAGGGACTCTGATGAAGAAGTCATTGAGTGTGATGGGATGTCTGACGATGATGAAGAATTTTAGGCTGCTGGAAATGCAGTAAGGAGTTTCACTCAGAGGAAAAATCAGAGGTAAAGAAAAGTTCAAGTTAAGGGTACTGTTGGTGAGTGCAATCCACAAACTCTTGATGAAGTAAACAGATATGAGAACTGTGAAGAGGAACAAAAGCCATTTGTTGTAGAGGCTGATGATGGAAATGATATTGACTATTGGGACTCTAATGATGACTATAGTGCAGTCAGCATAGATGCATCAAATGATGATCACGCTTTGAGAAGAAAATCTGAATATCTTGTGTTTCAAGCAAAAGCAGAAAATATTTATTTTTCCTTGTGCATGAGAGTGGATAGTGTCAAACAATTCAAAGAAGCCTTGGTTAAATTTGCATTTCAAGAAAGAAGAGAGATTAAATTGGTTAGAAACACAACTAAAGAGGTGAGGGCAAAGTGCGTGAAGGAGAACTACGACTGAATGATATTTGCTTCACAAGATAAAAGAGCAAATAGATTTCTAGTCAAGATATACAAACTTGAGCATACATGCCCAGTTGCCTTCAACAATAGAAGAGTGATAACTAAATGGATTGCTAAAAATTACTTGTGGAAATACAAGGGTATAGCAGCCATAACATTGATAGACTTGAAGCAATTAATTAAAGAAGAATTGAAGCTTGACATGTCTTTAACAACAGTTAAAAGGGCAAAGGGTCATGTGCTTAATAAGTTACAAGGTGACATTGAAAAATAATTTGCACTTCTATGGGATTATTATGCTAAAATAGAGAGATCAAATGAAGGGAGCATAACTCGATTGAAAGTATCAAGATCACTGCCTCAAAGTATGCCAATTTTTAAGGGCTTATATATTTCCATAGATTGCTTTAAGCAAGGGCTTTTAAGGGGTTGCAGAAGGGTGTTGGGTCTTGACAGAAGCTTTTTAAAAGGAGCAGTGAAGGGAGAGGTATTAGCAGCTGTGGGGAGGGATGAAAATGATCAAATGTTCCCAGTGGCTTGGGCTGTGGTTGATTATGAAAGGAAAGCTATATGAGAATGGTTTTGGATTTACTTAGTAAGGACTTGGGACTTGGCAATAGAAGTGGCTGGATAGTGATTATAGATCAACAAAAGGTTAGCTATTTACTTTTTATTATCATGTTTAATCTTGTTTGCAAAAGGACAATAACAGTATCTTTATTTTTTTGTGGTATTTTGTATAGGCTTTTAGATGCTGTTGGTTCAATTATACCCGGGGCAGAATATAGGTGTTGTGTTCAACACCTATATGCAAATTAGAGAAAAAGACATAGTCGGGATAAGGATTTGCAAAAGTTATTTTGGGCATGTGCAAAGTCTTTCAACATGCCTAATTTTGAATCCAATATGACAGAATTGAAGAAGATCACACCATAAGGCTATGAAGACATGCTTAAAACTCATCCAAGACATTGGTGTCGAGCATACTTTGGAACAGAGGTAAAATGTGATATTATTGACAATAATATTGTTGAGGTTTTTAATAGGAAAATCATAGAAGCTAGGACTAAAAATATATATTCAATGTTGAAAAACATTAGGAAATTGGTTTTCAAGAGGTTAGTTAGTAATAGAGAAATGGCCACTAAATGGGTATGAGAACTTGGAACTAGAATTAAGAGAAAATTACATGAGAATATTAAAGAAAGTGGCAATTGTGAGATGATATGGAATGGAGGTAGTGGGTTTAAAGTGGGGTATAAGGGAGACACCTATGTTGTTGACTTGGAAAAGAAAACTTATCCATATAGAAAATGGAAATTGATAGGCATTCGTTGCCCTGAAGCTATTTGTGCCATTCATCACTTAGGTCATGATCTTGTAGATTATATTCATATGTGTTATAAAAAACAGACTTACTTAGAAGCCTATGGTCACATGATGAGACCAATGAATAGTTCCAAGTTCTAGAAAAAATCAAATCTTAATCCTCCACAACCTCCAAAGTATAAAAACATGTCTGGTAGACCTCCTAAGAATAGGAAGAAAGAAGAAGGAGAAAATTCAAGTGACTATAAGCTATCTAGAAAAGGTAGAATCATGACATGTCACGTTTGTTTTCAAAAGGGACATAACAAAAAAACATGTCCTTTGTTGAAGAAATAAAGTAATACTGCAAATTTTGAGCAGCCACATGAGACAACAAATTAGCCTTTAAGTACTCCTTCAAATGAGCCTTTGATTACTCCTTCAAATGAGCCTGGACATAGGCCTGCAACTGGAATCAATTCAAGGATACCAAAACTTCAGGTATTATTGATGTGCGTATTATTTACGTGTTTTAGAGTTGAATTTTAATAGATTTTAAATAGGAAATAATTTAATTTAAATAGTTTTTGGGTCTAATTAGGAGTTTGTTTAGTAATTAGCATTTGATTAGGATTTCTATTATTCTTTGTCTATTTAGGAAGATATATTTAGTTTTTAATTAATGTTTATCTTTTGTAGGTGGACCCGCCAATTAAGGAAAAAATTAAGAATTTAAAGTTGAATTGTCAAAACTTACAAAAGCTTCAAGCCAATTGCAAGCCATATTTGAGCCATGCAGAGCCAAATTATATTTTGATGATTAAGAAGTCGTGTGATGATTAGGAAGTCTCCTGTTTCGCAAATTAGGAAGATTTGAGACCAAAGTGGATTCTCCCCAAACCTAGTTCTATATAAAGGAAATTAAAACACCTTTTGAAAGAGAAGGGGAGAGATGGAAAGGCAAGATACAGAGATGGCTGAAGGATTCGACAATTGTTAAACAACTTTATTTTTTTCATCTTTCTATTTTTCTTTATATTTTGCTTATGGATTTCTCCATAGCCATGCGTGACTAATTTTCTTTTAGAATCTTGGTTAGGAGTAGTTATTCCATTATATGAATTGAACACAAGTACTTTATTTGATTTGAATTTCAGTTAATTCTTTGTGTTACAATATTGTCTAGTTATCATTCCAGGCCTGTTTGATTGCTTGTTTATGGATAAATTCACTAACGAGAGTTAGGGGAATTTATTAGCTTAAGAACACTTATAACTTAGATCACTTGACCACAAGAGTAGGCGAGCTCTTCGGGGAGTCATGACAGTTTAATCACGGTGACAAATTAATTGCTGAAAGTTTTAATGAGCTAGGATTAACTTATTAATCACGAGAGTAGCTTAGATTTTAATCCTTGCATGCTTAATTGAACTCAAGAGAGTCTTTAGGTAATTTAGAGCAATTACCCTTAACTGAATTCAAGAGATTATTTATTTTATAATGTGTTCAAGATTAGAATGGAATAGTGAAACTAAACCTAGATTCTAAGCATTAAATATCTGATTTCAATTTAGTTTATTTAGTTGTTAATTAAATTTTACAATTACTCAAATTCTTTTATTCGGTTTGCTAGCTAAGTTATAGGTAAAAATAATTGGTAGTCAATATACAGTCTTCGAGGGAACGATATCTTATGTGCTACAATCGCGACTCGTGCACTTGTGAGTTTTGAGAGAAACAATTATCTTTCATCAGCATACATTAATCTATGTATATTGTTAAAATTGTAATAATTTTTGTATCTCTAAATGTGATGTCAGTTTATATCAGGTTGTCAAATGAAAAAAAGCTACAAGTAATCAAGTTGAAGTAACACTTGAACAACAAAGTTCCCTAGGTGAACATCAAAGTAGTTAAGTTGAACAACAAAGTTCCTAAGAGGAACAACAAAGAAGCCTAACAGTTTCCAGATTTAGAAGTCCTGAATTGCTAACAAGTTCAAAGTATTATTCAATTACCAAAAAGGCTAAGAATACTTATATTCCAGGACTTGGTTCACAGCCAGCAAGGGGATATGGTGTTTACACAGACTTAGCAACTGGATAGTGGTGATAAATTACTCTTCCTATAATTATTTTTAGTTTACATATATTTTACAATAAGAAATTTTTTTTTACAGCCAAAGACTGATGGACAAAGGGGTCAATTATCCTAAGGGGAAAAGAAGAGTTGGTAATGAACCTGAGCCTGCTTTCATGAAAGATAAGCAGCAACGCTTCAAGAAGTGGGGAAAGAGATTCATCACTAGATCTCAGTTGGAGGTGAGTATGAGTTGTAAACTTTGTTTATTTAAGTAAATTAGATGAATTACTAATGTAACTTGTGACTATTTTTATCAGAAAACACAAGTTGCAAAACAAAAGGATCTAAAAAGAACAACACCTGGAAATTATGACAACACTGTTGGAAATACAAATGCTAGCCAACACCAATCACTGACCTTTGAGAGAAGTAAAAGAGTTAGATTTGCTTGATTGCGATGTGCAACTTTATGATAGATTATGTTGATCAACTTTGTATTTTTTGGACAAAATGTAATAGAGATAGTTGTTGCTCATATTTTGGACAGTTTGTTCTTTTTGTGGACGAGTCAATAATATGACTTGCGTTTCCTATGTTAATTATAATTGTAGGTTTTTGGACAGATTTGTAAGCCACATATAATGTGGTTGATTTTGTTCTTCAACTTCATACTGAATTCGTGTTTTTTTCTCTTCAGTATCTCTATTTTTTTTCTTTTTTACTGACATAAAGCTAGGGATTCAAACTCATGCGTGTTTCTTGTATAAAATACAACCAACATTATTGTTGTGTCTTTGGATGGTAAGAAAGTATAATAACAATTTACATACTATACAGAAAAAAAAGAGATATACAATGAATAAACAACAGTTAAACTTCATCTTATCATTACATTAGTGCCCATAAAACAATGGAAGTCAGCAACATATTTTACCCGTTAACCTTCTTTTAAGCATTTCATCAAACACGTTGATGACATTCTAAACCTAAGTAATCCTAGTAACAAAATACATCAGAATTGACCAAAGTGCCAAGCTTTGCAACAATTACATCCATATTTTAGCCTAATATTCATACATAAGAGCAAAATAGGGCTGGCACATTAATTCATTTACATATAATAATTATAATAGAAAAAATTGCCCATGCCCACAAAAGTTTTTCCCTTTTCCAATTCTTGCACATTTCCACCTCCATAGTACTAATTTTTCTCAATAATCCAGGTATGATAGCCTTTGCTCTGTTGCATATGGGAGGATCGACCTAAAGGAAAAATGAGCACCCTCCATTCTCGCATGTCATGAATCTTCTACTTGGATTTCGATTTGTCTATGATGTTTTCATCACACAACGCCTGGCACAAAAGCACGTATCACCATCCATCGAAAAGCCTAGCCGATTTGTTGAATAGAGTGTCTGGAGTAGAAATAGGAAGAAAGTTAAAGAAGAATGTTTTTTTAAGAAGAAAGTTATAATTAAGTTCACGATGGTAACACTTATGAGTAGGGTTAGTTTAGTAATTTTATATTAAATTGCACATGACTATCATGTGCTAATCCACGTTAGCACACATTTAGCACAAAGCCACTGTTAACTTATTAGTGACATGTTGATAACACTAGTTTATGTTATTTCAACATGTTGCAATACTAAATTGTAATTTTAAAAAGTTAACACACCGGATTGTAAAATTTTAAAAAGTACACACCAAATTTGTTTTTATCCCAAAGTACATATGTATCTTTTTAATATAGATAGTAATAATAGTAATTGAATAAAAAAAATAAAAGAAAAATAGAAAATAATTGATAAGTTACACATTTTTACTTATATTAAATAAAAAGAAAATTGTGTTTTTAATTGAATAAAAAGTTAATGTTTTAATTAGGATAAAAAACATAATTTATAATGAAAAAGAAGAGTATATGTAGTATAATTAAAGTGTTTTATACAGAATAAAACATATGTATTTCAAAATAAGAAATTCTATAAAGAGAAAAGTTAAGTAAATAAATTAAAAATAAAATATATTATATTAATTTTAGTTTCTTTAATTTTTATTGTCATTATTTTTAAAGATAATAGAATTATTTTGAGAATTATTAAATTACTATTGGAGTATGTATAATAGTGTTTTGGTTAAAAAATAATACTAAAAAACTATAATAATAAGTATTTTTATTAATAATAAAAAAGAGGATTTTTAATGGTTTTGATTTTACACACAGTTGTTTCACCACACCTCAACGCTATCTTTTGTCCATCTACTACGTCTCTAACTTCCTCGCTAAACACAAAAAGATAATGGTCAATAAAGAGATAGTCCGGTTTCAACTACGTTGGCGATGGCGTACTCTACCTGCAATTTGATGAACGTCTCTGCGTTAAAAATTGGATTCATAAGGTGTTAGATCCTAGTTTCAATCTTCAAGATCTTGTTGTTGATCTTGAATGGCCACGTACTTGTTTTTGGAGATCACCGTTTGTTCTTCCTTTCAACAGTTCCCTAAAGCGTTTGGATTTAAATTTGAGGCACGGTTTTCTCAAGTAACCTCGTGTAAATTCAGGTTCGATGCAATAATTCAAGACGACAGAAACTTGGGAGATTGGATTTCGAAATCTTGCAAGCGACTTAAAAAATTGGTCTTAAAGAACATTCTCTATAATACAAATCTTGAAATCATGAGCGAGTATATTGAAAACCTGACGTCTATCATGAATGCCCAACATAGCATCGATATTTTGGCTCTGAATCTAAAAGAATTGACAATATCCTGGCAATTTTATTCTTGTCATAACTGTTGGGCACAACGGATAAATTAAAATTAAATTAGCAGAGTAAAATAATGACACCAGCAATTTAACGTGGTTCACCCTTTGATTTGGGCTACGTCCACGGGACAAACTCCGAATAATATTTCTCCACTAATAAAATTAATGGGTACAAAAGAGAGAGAGACAATACAACAATTTGAGATAAACCCAAAATAGTAGCATACAAGTGTTTCCCAAACTCACTATTTTGTCACTCCCCTTTTAGAAAAATATCCCAAATATTTTTCTAAAAATATTTCACTCTCATCTCACTCTATTTATCAAAGCAAAGTATTTCTTTGCTATTATTTTCTTTTTTCTCTTGGTGTGAATAACCAAGGCAATTGACATGCCTATTTATAGACAATGAAATGACTCTTCATGTGGCCATGAGTGATGCCACATTCAAAACCACATTTTGTGGCTGTAATTTTTTTTTTTTTTAATAAACTAATTAGTGTTGAGCCCTCCATAGTGGAGGGTCATCTCACAACGGATATGAGGCTCACCTCTGGGGTAAGAGTTCATGATTAACATTCAAAACAAGAAGGGAAGACAAGGTGATTTTCCCTAATTAATTATGTGATTGCAATTTTTTATTTTACAATTATCAACGAGATCTGTGGTTTTCTCTCTCTTTTTTTTTTAACTGAAAAACAATTTGTTTTACTTTATAGATTTTTCATGTTCTTCTTTTATTTAATTTATTTAATTTATTTATAATAACTTATAGTTATGTTCTGACTATAAGAAGCTGTGATGTCAGACGTATTGGTTGCATTATTCAGCCTGTCGGTCGCATCATCGCTAGGATGACTGAGGATTCCAATGACCGGTCTGTAATTCAGCTTAGGGTCGGGAGCAGGACACCTGGGAATGGGCTCATCATCAAGCTGACTTGGAAGAAGAATACTGGGTTGAGATCCTTTGGCCAAGCTGAGTTCTTTAGAAAGCGAAATCAGAATAGAGATCCAAAGGTGATTCCACATATCTCCAGAAGTGGAGGAAGAAGCAACAGAGGAAGAAGAAAAAAAGAAGAAGAAGAAAAAAGAAAAGTCATGAAAGATACATCCGGAGAAGAGGAAGCCATGGACACCCAGGAAATGGAAAGAGAAATGAATGACGTATAATCATCACCATCATTGTTAAGCTCTCCAATTAGCAAATCAACGGTTGTTGTTTTGGCACTCAAAATTAGCAAGATTAAGCAAAGAAAAAAGAAGTACATAACACAAGCTGCTATAACAGCAATGCTGAGAGAAGTTGCTCTACCACCATCAATATGCAAATTCAAGGAATGCTCTTGTGTCAGTGATCAAGCTAACTTCATAAAAGCAGCCGAACTTGCTGTACCAGCAGGAAAAAAACAATAGAGCACAAAATGCAGTAAGTTTAGGTTCCTTTTAAGGTAAAGTTACTATTTAATGTGGGAGAGTTTCAAATATGCATGCCATTCAGCAGATAAAAACACACAGATGATGAACACTAATGTTGTTTTCATTCAGTTTCATAAACACAGATAAAAACTCACATATGCGTGCCATTCAGCAGATAAAAATAGAGCTCCCCTGTTCTAATTCCGTGAGAGAGTCCGAAGACTTTAGGTATGGTCTGTCTCTGTTCTATGCCACTTGCCAATAATAACACTTATTTTTAGGTGGCTGCATTCATTCCATCTTTTTTCCCTTTTCGGCCATTGTGATCCAATTCATTTGCTTTCTTGTTCTTGCCTAGAAACTAACCTTTGCTCTTTGCAAAATCTTTCTTTTTTTTTCACCAACCATGAAACAAACTATATACATTCAAATCTCACCTACCTCTTCATAATCTTAAATCCTTTTCAATTTCCAAGGCCTTGATTCTCTGATTTTCTTTATATATGGCCTATCTTTTCAAGTTCTTGTATGTTTTTTTCTTCTATCAGTTCCTGTTTCATGCCAACTTGATGAACTTTACTACCCTGGATTTAAACATGTTGAATCCACCAACATAAATACAACTGGAGTTGCAGAGATTAATAAAAATGCTATTCTTCGCTTAACCAATGAAATAAGTAGATTAATGGGTCATACTTTTTATACCTCCCCATTTCAGTTCAAGAACTCTAGTAATGGCAAAGCTTTCTCTTTCTCCACTTGTTTCGCTTTAGTCATAGTCCCTGAGTATTTGAAACTCGGCGGTCATGGTCTTACTTTCACCATCTCAACTTCAAAGGATCTAAAGGCTCTTCCGAGTCAGTATCTTGGTCTTTTTAATTCAAGTGATATAGGTAACTTCACAAATCATCTTCTTGCTATTGAATTCGACACTGTTCAAGATTTTGAGTTCGACGCACAAACCTCTCCTTCCAATCCACCTTGCCTCTCCTTCCACAACTCCAAAGAGTGAGAATTTCAGAGTTTGTCAATGGCGGACAGGAGCAAGCTATCTTCTTCAGCTGTTGTTGGCAAATTATTCAAAACAACATGACATTGTTTTGATATCCATTTCAGAACTGATATCTCATTTTCTGTAGAAAGTTGAGAACCAGAATAGGCAAGGTGTCCCATTGATTCAAAGGTGTTGCCCATAAGAGCAAGGACGATAATAAGGCAAAAGATGGCTTCCCATCTTGATGGATGTACATTAATTCCTTTGCACAAAAGCCACAGAACCTTCTACAGAAATTGGCAGCACAACAGCAGAGCATAAGACGACTACCATCCACAGAATAAATGTTCTCCTCAATGACCTACATACGTCATCATCAACTGCAAATTCAGTGCCGGATAAGGCTAATTATCGCAAAATAACAGTCACTAAAGCCTCCCCACCAACACCCCTAACCCAGTGCAGTTCTTTACTCACCCAAATATGCTGGAGTTACCTTCGCTGCAAGTCGCGTCCTCACTGTCAATGTTGTCATTGACGATGATGAATCGATCTCCTTAAACGATTCTCTCACGCTTAATGCTTCACAGTAGCTTCACTATCGTTCATTAATTGAAATAAATTTTCCTATTTTAGTTACTGATTTGCAATTGATACAGCAGGGTTAGAAATTTTCTACTTTTATTTCCCACTGAATGCATTAAATATGGATCAGGGATTTTACCATTGTGAAAGGGAGAGGAGAAAAGAAGGGATATGCTGGAATGAGTGACTCAGCTTGATTAGTGGATCCCACATGCCACTTAACACCATTTAACAGTCCCTTTGCCACGTGTTTTTTTAACATATGTTAACAGGTCATATTTGGGCTGGTTTTAAAACTCGAGAGAGTGAAGAGCAGCAATCTTGAAGGCAAATTAGTTTGCATGTAGATGAAGAGGACTTCTGATTACTTAATTTCTGGTTTCCAAGCAAGCAATGGTGGTCTTCTTCCTTAGGAGTTGAAGATTAAAGAAAATAGAGAGAGCAAACAAAAAAGGGGAGAGCAAAGAGTAACCAAATCAAATGAGTTTCGGGTGAAGATTTAGCAAGTGAAAAGAAGCTGATCGGAACCCAAGAAACGAGTCAGTTAAAGCAGCAAGGGGAGAAAAGAAAGCAGGTCTTGAAGGTGAGTGAACCCCGTCTCCTCCCCTTGACCGATTCTAAAATTATTTCTGAATTCCTTGTTGTTGCTGGGATTTTGAGCTCTTGTTTGCTTCTTGAAATTTTGTGTTCTGGTGTTGTTTCTCCTTGTGATGTTTGATTGTTTGTGAACGATTCTTTTTGAGTGAGCTCAGTGTTCTTGATGCTGTCTTTTCCTTGTTGAAACTTAATTCTTGGAACAGCTCTGAATTTGTTGCTTTCTATGCTATTTCCTTCGGGTTTTGGTTGCGTAAATTGCCTCTGAAAACATGCCAATGTGCGTAATTTGAACCACCATATACCTTATAGTTTTGGTGTCATTAATTTGCTGTTGTATTACGTTGAGTTTGCTGCTGAATCCTTGACAGTCCCAAAGCTTATTGTTTCATGTGTTATTTCTTTGAGAACTTGGTTGTGTAGTTACTACTCGGATCATGCTCAAATAGTCCTTTTTGAGTCACCATGAACCTCGTGATGTTATTGTCAATCAAATTGCTGTCATATATGTTGAGTTTGCTGCAAAATCTTATCGAAGTGAAGTGAGGAAATGCAGCTTAAACAACTTAGTTAAAATGTCTTAAAATAGAGTAAGAAAATAAGAAAAAAAGGGGAGAATGTGCACCTTCTATTATAACATTCAACCACCGAATTAAAGATTGAGTTTACCAAGGATATAATATTATATATATATAAAGGACTTACATAGACTTGATTAGTGTTGTAAATCTTCTTTTAAAATGGTCATCTTGTCGTTGTTAAGTTGAATGGTTGATGGCTTATGAGCCTTGTGAATTTGGCAATACCTTTCTCAAGTTTTATTTGATTTAAACTAAAGATGAAATATTCTATTTCTAGTCATAACCGACTTGAGCATATCTTTGAAAATTACACATAAAAGAGCCGAACAAGTAGGACTCTTGGAATTGCGTCTTGGTAGTAACCTGTTGATGAACAAAGTAAAGTTTTAATTGCAAAAAAAAAAAAAAAATTATATTGAATTGAACTTTTAAGAACTGAAAATAGTCATTGATAATAGTTCATTTTTATTAAGATATAATGACTAGGATTTGAATTAAAGTTTGATGGTTTAAAGCATATTTGTACAATAGGCCTCAATGATGCAAATAATTTAATATATTCTATTTAATTAAGTCATGGCACCTCACTTATTTTAGAATAACAAATAAGGTTTATAATTAAATTTACATTTGACAAGGAATAGCTAAAAGATTTTTTTTTTCAAAGTGCATAATTCTGAATTATATATTTTATATATATATATGAGCAATTTTTTTATACGTTTTCTTTATTTGTAATTTCTTTTATTTGATAGGGTGTTGAAAATCTTGCTTCTATTTTTGTTCATTCTCATTCTGGCAGTCGTGGTGGACAGAATGCGAAGGGTGTGACATAGTATATATTGTTATTAGTTTTTTATAATTTTTTTTGTTGCTTTTTGGTTTCTAATTTAATTTTGTATTAAGAGGATGCTGAAAATGATTTTGTCAATCCTCATCCACAAAAAATGGAGCACATACCTAGCTATATTTTAAAGTCTCCTTTTGTTATTGTATAGGAAACTGAAATAAACCAAAAGTATACAAAAAAAATGTACTATAACTTAAAGCTACACATTTTCTTTGGAGTTAATAGAGTTGTAATTTTTGTAATAGAAGAAATTTAAAGAAATGAATATGTTTTTAAGTTTTTTGGTGTTGTTGAATTGTAAGAGGATGTTGCCGCTTTATGTTGTGTTTATAATTTGGTATCGTTTTGGTTTTCGATACCTTTTTATAATTTGTATCGTTTCAGTATTTTTTTGGTTACTAATACTTTTTTATTTTATTAATGGCAGTGTAGTTGTATTATAGAATTTCTTTTTGTATGTTTGTTGTATTAATGCAATCTTAATTTATGTACAAATAATCCATAGTTGAACTTGAGTTATTATTTTGATAAGCCATTTTTATGTTGCGTTTATAATTTGGTATCATTTTCGTTTTTTTAGTTTGTGATATTTTTTTGCTTTCATTTGGTATCATTTTGGTTTTTTTTTTTTTGGTTTCTGAAACATTTTTTTTGTATTAATAGCAATGTAGTTGCACAAAGTTTCTTTTTTGTATGTTTGTTGTATTAATGCAATCTTTATTTTATGTCAAAATATTCCATAGTATGAGGAGAGTTATTTTGATTTTCTTTTAATTTGTTTTTTATTTATTTCTTGGTTTCTGATTCATTTTTTGTATCCTTTTGGTTTATATTTCGTTTTCTATTCATTTTTAAAATTAATTAATTAAAATATTACGACTGATAATTTCATGTGTTTTTGTTATTTTATAATACTTTGTATATATTTATAATAATAAAAATAATAAAATAATAATATATATATATAATTAACATATATATTGAAAAAGTCATCAATGGTCTCTTTGAAAAAAATCAACAAAAAAAAGAACTGCTAAAACACATTAGATCTTCCATTATTTATACTCGCTTTATTCTATTTAATAGTTTCTCTATAGTTTTTTTTTTTTTTATCTAGTAACCAAATCAAAGAGGTTAGCCTAGTCAGCATATAATTACAAGCCTGCATAATAAATGAACAGAGAGCATTTATATTTTGGAAAGCTCAGGATATATATTCATATTCATACACACACTAAACCAAAGCAAATCATTCAAAAAAAACAAAGCAAATAAATAACCAATGTTTATGTACCACACCTATAACCATAACCATAAGAAACTAAAAAAAAGAGAGCAGAGCAGAGGCCTTTTTCTACCTAAAACACAACAATAATGTGCAAGGTAGATTTTTTTTTATCTCTGTTCGCGATGTTAACTAAACTGTTACACATTACCTGCTTACAAATTTAAATTTGGGAGGAGAAAATATCTTTGATGGCATGATCTAGCTGATGATGCCATCAAAGTTTTTTTTTCTTTGGACAATAAAAGCTCATATGAAAATCATTTCACCCACAACTGACTGATTAATTTCTAAATGGGGGCCTACTTGAAAGAAAAGCAAATGATTGGAATTCATGAGTGCTTCATATAAGCAATTTTGGAGGAGTTGCAGCAAAAACAAGAACTAAAGCATAAAGAAATACAAGGCATAACAACTTCCATGAAGAGTTTTGATCACAAATATAGTAACTGCTATCCATGTAACGTTACAGATTTAGGAGTATAGCATGAATTTTAATGTGTAATTTCCAATTCTTATCATGGCAGAGTTCAAGATGTAACTATTGGTATGAAAAATTTTAAATGTAGTGAAAGAGAAACACCCAACAACAATTAAACAACTCCAATACTTGTAATTCAAAAGTGGAAAACAATTTGAAACATTTCTTTTCAGTCGTTGTGGAATTAATCTCAATTCAACTAAGCCTTAATCCCAAAATGACGGGTCGGCTATATGCAACTAAGACTTAATCATTAAAAATGATTGTTGAGGCAGGTTCATTATTCACCACAATTTCGACCGCATAAAACCCAAAAAACCACCTAAAACAAGAACATATTAATGAATAAAAACCCGTTCAGAAAAGGATTAAAAGAAACCATAGAAAAAGAAGTAGCAGCAGCAAAACCTTTACTAAACAATAGATTTGGAGATTGGAAATGAGTGAGTAAACGAAGATTCAAATTACAAAGAAACATATCTAAGCATCAAAATAAAGTAACCAAAGAGAACCTAAAAGAAAAAAAAGGATTAAAAGAGACCTTTATTGCATAAAGATGTGATAGAAAGTGAAGAAAGGGCTGAGTTACAAGCACAAAACAATACAATAATTTTATATGTTTTAAAAAATATATGTTCCAAATAATACTCATGCATTTTTGTCAGTTCTATGAATGTTTTATTAGAAAGTGCTACATGATACATACCGAGGACAACTGGTCCTGAAGATCTGTTAATTATATTTAGTAAAGTAGTGTGCAATAAACCAACTGCTTATAGTAATTTTTTTAGTTAAATTAATTAATTATTATTATTATTTAATTAATATAGTAATATTAATTAATTTAACTAAATTAATTAATTATTCTTATGAGCCGTCCTTTACTATTAAAAAATTATCAAATATTAATATACAAATTTATAAAATATAACTTATTTGTTTAGCTTTTCGTATTTTTATTATTAGATTATTTAAAAATATTTATAATACATATTTTATATTTTTTAGTTTTTATTTGTAATTTATTATCTTAAAATTAAATATATATACTACCAACATAAGAAATAAAAAAAATAAAAAATTATATATTAAAAAATAATTAAATACAGTCCGTGTAACACGTGGGTTCATGACTCGTTTAAGAGTGAATGCTGAATTATGGAGAGGGGTACTTCGTAAATTTTGGGATTAATGACTTTAGAGCTTAAATGTGTGCGTATATATAATATATATATGTACATATATATGCATATAATTTAAATTATTACTAAATATTAATTTAATATTTAGTAATAAAACTATGTAGTTTTAATATTAACCTAAATTCTAAATCTATATATATATCATAATATATATAAAAGTATGAATAGGGAAAAAATTCTTTTGGACAAAAAAGGACATACATTTTTATATATTAATAAAAATAGTATTAATTTAGTTTTGAAAAATTTTAAAATTGATGAAGATACTATTAATTTGTATTTAAAATTAAAAAAAAAAATATTTAAAAATCGAATAGATTTAAATAAAAATAAAATAATTTCTTTTATATACATAAATTATTAAATTATTAAAAGATTGAATTATAAATATTTTACGAAAATTCGTATTTATAATGTACTAAATTTTGCATATATATGAATCCTGAATAATAGTTAAAATTAATAATTTTATTATTAGTTTAATTTATATAATTGTACACAATTTCTAATTAATACATACAAAAGTAATTAGAAAATGATAAAACTATACAAATTAAAAATTTTATTAATTGATAAATAAGATTAATTTATTTCATAAGATTTATACATAGTATAGATATATATTTTACATGTAAGTGACTAAGACAATATAATTATTTTTAAGCAATAAACTTTAAATCATAATCCATTCTATATATAAAAGTACGAGTAGATGGAAAACTTTTTTGAATGAAAAATGACATACTTTTTTTATTTATTAACAAAAATAGTATTAATTTAATTTTAAAAACTTTTGAACTTAATGAAGACAGTTTTAGTTAGTATTTAAAATCTATACTGTATATTATAAAATGATAAAAATAATAAATGCATATAAATTATAACTAATCTCTTGTATTGATTTTTTTTTGTATTTAAATCTTTTATTAGTCTTATATTATCCATTTAAATAGATATATTTTTAATCTCATGCATGAGCTAAATGAGATAAAAAAAATAAAATATTGTTTGATGGAAAATCAAAAGTAATAACATGAGTTATCAATTAGAGCGGTGAATTTTTCGGACAAAAAATAAATGTTTATATGTCTATATTATCTATAAATTTATACAATATATGAGGTAATGTTTTAATAAAAATATTTTATTTTGCAAGTTGAGATAAAAGTTGTTATACTATTTTAAACATCTATTACATATGAAAAAATTAGATTGAAAAAATAAACTTCTACTTTAAGTTAAATATGTATTTTGAATTTCTATACAAATAATAAATGAAGTAGTTTAATTTATCTAATACTGACAGTAGGCTTTTATTTTATATTGAATAGATATTTTAAATTTTAAATTTTAAATTTGTAAATAATTAGTAAATTAATTTAATTTATTAACAAATTTTATATCTAAACAATCTAAATATAAGTAACTAATAAAATAATTGAGTTACAAAATTTAAAAATTTTGTTATGATTAAAAATTTATTTATGAATTACTTTTCTTTTTATTAATATTATTTAGTTATAAAATTAAAAATTAGAGAATAAGTATTATCCAATTTAATTTTTAAATGAAACATATTAATAGCAAACCAATTTTTTGTATTTTTAATATTTAGTTTTTTTTTCTTTTGTTATTATTAAGTACTATATCTATTTTTTGGTAGGCAAAAAATTTTAAATATGTATATGTGTAATCTAATTATATGTCATTGGAAACTTACCATTTGAAAACATTTAATAGATAAATATAAAATTCACTCTAAATATTAAAATTGAAAAAATTTAATGTATATTTATTTTCTATTTTATATTTATAAATGCAATATTACAACTCACAAATAATTAAGGGAAAAAAGTTTGTTCTTTCATATTTTATATTTATTTTATTGTTCTTATTTTAATTTGTTTACATTGTGATTAATAATGAATATATATTTTGTATTGTATAATAATGGAAGAAAAAAAAATTTCAAAATAAAGATTTTATTTTTTTACAATTATTTTTGTTTATTTTCTTATTTATTTAATCATTTTATATTTATTATTATTTTTTAGTAATTTTACTTTTTAACTTGATATTATAAATATATTCATTTAATAATAATATAAATCACGTGCAAATTACCTAAATAAAAAAACTAGTATATCTATAAATGAGGACATGGATTTCACTGTTCCTCCGTGTAATTTTAAAAATTTCAATTTTGCCATTCTGAAAAACGGCACCATTTTCAATATATATATATATTTTGCTCAATATGTATATGTATATATATTGGTGGCAAAATTGATCATTGCCCATCCATTTTAAATTGGTTTGGGCCATTATGGTAATATATAAATTATAAATGGATATTAAATGGGCTGTAAAATTTTAATCCTTCTTTAAATGGGTTTAGGTACCTACAAAACCCTAACAACAAAGCATATATCATTGTCTAAATCTAATTCAAATTCATTCCTCGAAACAAAATAAAAATTGCAAATTTGTTCCTTTCTTTAACCATCACCGATGTCACCACCATCGTCACCTTTAATCGCCACCATCGTCACCTTCAGTTGTCACCGCCGTCACTTACGGTCGCCGCTGCCGTCATCTCTGCTCGCTACCACCACCACCCGATCATCAAAATTCAGATTGTGTGTGAACTTGAGTGTTACGAGTTAAAATTAGCATACAGTCATTTTGAATAAATAGCAGTTGTTAACCATTATTGCATGTCAAGTTAGTTTTTAACCATGAGTTACTATTGCATGAATGAGCTGGCTAATACTGCTAAAACTTTGTAACAGATATATTGGCATTTCTATATTGGAATAGACATGTTGATTGAATGAGAAAATATTTCTTCTCTTTTACTTTTCTCTCTTAGATTTTCTCTCGTCTCTTTCTTTTCTTCTAAATTCTAGAGATTCAACTTTCAGTTGAATCATTTGGTATCAAAGCTCCCTCTTTGGGCACCTGAACCATCACCTTCTTCCCTAATATCCAAACACCACCTGTAAATAATGTCAATAGTAGAGAAGACTCGTTCACAAGAGATGAGGAAAATGGAAGAATCCATTCGCAACATGGTCAAAGGAATGATCCAGGAGAATAACCAAAAACAGGATTGTTCACTGGAATGATTAGTGAGCTCAAAACCTTTATTTCCTCCATAAATACTATCCCTAACCAACAAGATCCAACCCTTACTTCATCTTCATCCACCCAAAACCCAGCTCAAAATACAAACACATCTGCTGAAATAAACTCAGCTCAAGAGAAAAACCCAACTACTGTTAAAGGCTTAAACCCATTTACTTCTTCTTTTGTTGACCTTACCAGTAATACCCATACACCCACTACCAACAACTACCAAATGGCTGCCCAATTTACTAAAATAGAATTTCCAAGGTTTGATGGTGATGACCTGGATGGATGGTTATTCAAGTGTGAAAGATTCTTCCAGATTGATTTCACTCCTTCTAGTGCCAGAGTCAAATTAGCTGCTATACACATAGAGGGAAAGGCTCTACAGTGGCATCAATCATTTAATAAGAACAAAAATATAGTTGAAGAACCACCTTGGGAAGAATATGCTGAAGCTCTTAAAGGAAGGTTTGGTGAAAAGATATATGAGGATCCTATGGCTGACCTTAAGGGACTGATGCAAACTGGAACACTCCAGGAATATCTGAAAGAATTTGATATTCTTTCTCATAAAGTCACATTAACAAAGGACTATTCCTTAAGCTATTTTTTAAGTGGTCTCAAGGATGAGATCAAAATTCCAGTACGTATGTTCGGGCCTAAGAACCTCAAACAGGCTTTTGCATTAGCACGGAGGCAGGACTCCTATTTTATAGCCACCAAATCATCAAAGACTTATTCAAACCGACCTTCGACCACCCAAACAGCTTCTTCCATCATTACAAACACCAACCCCATCAACCGATTTCCATTGCAAAGTTCAAAACTGCCCCTATTACCTACACTTAGCCACCTTTAGAAACAAATTCCATTCAACTCTACGTCACCTATTATGGCTCAATCACAAGCTAATACAAGTTTCCAGCTCTTAGAACAGGAGGTTGTCAGATGAAGAGTTGAATAAAAAAGGAGCTAAGAATCTCTATTTTTGGTGCGATGAGAGATTCACTCCCGGACACAAGTGCAAGAAGAAGCATCTTCATATGGTGGTTGTATAGGACTATCTGAAAGAAGAGTTAGAGCCTGTGAGGAAATGTTTTCATGGAATAGAGAAGAAATTACTGAAGTTGGACCAACAATTTCATTACACGCCATATAAGGATCCACTAAAAAGGCCTATTAGGCCATGAGGATAATTAAGAATTATAAAAAGAAGCTGATCCATTTACTGATAGATTCAGGAAGTACAAAAAACTTCTTGGATTCACCTATAGCAAAAAGGTTAGGTTGCAAACTGTACCCAATCATACCAGTAACTGTAACATTTGCTGATGGTCAAGAGGTGAGATGTGCTTATGTGTGTCAGTAATTTAAGTGGGAAATGCAGGCTAAGGTTTTGTATAAGACTTCGTAGTGATGCCTTTGGGAGGCCATGAAATGGTGTTAGGCATACAATGGATGTCCACCTTGGGTGATATTTTATGGAATTTTAAGCAGCTTAAAATGTCATTGCATATCAGTTGCAAAGAGTGAATTCAACCTTGGTGAAGCTCATAATCGATAACACCATGACTAAACTGTTGTAACACAATCCTACTGTTGCATATGCAATACAAATTCAAGAGCATCAAATGGATTATATTGAGGGTGCTACACATGATGTAATGGTAAAGAATTCTAAACTTACTAAATTGTTGCTAGAATTTAGTTATTTATTTAAGGAACCTAGAACACTACCTCCATATAGGGTGCATGACCATAGGATTCCACTTATTGAGGGTTCTAAACCTATCAACATCAGACCATACAAACACTCACCTCTCCAGAAAATAGTCATTAAAAATATGATTCAGGAACTCCTTTAAAAAGGCATTATACAGCCTAGTGTTAGCCCTTTTTCCTCCCCTATAGTTCTAGTTAAAAAGAAAGACAATAGTTGGAGGATTTGCATAGACTATAGGGAACTTAACAAGTAGATAGTAAAGGACATGTTTCCAATACTTGTAATTGAGGAACTACTAGATGAATTACACGGTGCTACGGTATTTTCCAAAATAGATCTCAAATCAGGATATCATCAAATTAGAATGTACCCTAGGGATATTCAGAAAATAGCTTTTAGGTTATATGATGGGCACTATGAATTTGTTGTTATGCCCTTTGGCCTTACAAATGCACCCTCTACCTTCCAGACCTTAATGAATGAGATCTTTACGCCTTTTCTGAAGAGGTTCATGCTTGTGCTCTTCGATGATATACTCGTTTATAGTACTGATATGCAAACTCACCTGGAACACTTGAGAATGGTGTTTTAAAAGTTGCAGGAACATCAACTCTTTGCTAGGAGGAGTAAATGTTTATTTGGAGAATCTTCAGTGGAGTATCTTGGCTATATTATAAATGTAGATGGCATAGCTACTAACCCAAAAAAATTAGAAGCTATAGCTAAATGGCCTACTCCTAAGAACTTGAAACAACTGAGAGGATTTTTGGGGCTGCCCGGATACTATAGGAGATTCATAAGGGGGTATGGCATATTGAATAAGCCTCTAACAGAGCTATTGAAGAAGGATAATTTTACTTGGACTCCTGCAGCAGAATCAACCTTTTTTACCTTGAAGGAGGCCTTAATTAAAGCACCAGTGTTAGCCTTACCCTCACCTGACAAGATGTTTGTTATTGAAGCAGATGCTTGTGATGTTGGCATAAGGGCAGTGCTTATGCAGGAGTTCCATCCTATAGCTTATATCAGTAAGGCATTGGCTTTAAGACACTTGGCACTCTCGGTGTATAAGAAAGAGCTTCTAGCTGTGGTTTATGCCGTTAAGAAGTGGGACTACTATATTGCTCATAGAAAATTATTAATCAAAACAGATCATCACAGTATGAAATTTTTGTTAGAATAAAGAATAACAACAACTCACCAGTAGAAATACATTACAAAACTATTTGGGTATGATTTTGAAATCTCTTATAAGAAAGGAAGAGATAATATAACTGCTGATGCCCTCTCACGACTACCCGCTTCTCAATTAGCTATTTTAACTCTTTCCTCTCCTGTTAGTACCTTGCTTCCTGAAGTTGAAACTAGTTGGTAGCAAGACTCAAATATTCAAATTATCATTGAAGCATTACAATCAGGTAAATTGACTCAGAGTGTAAGCACCCAATTTCGGGATAACCAGAGCATGGATGCAACAGAGGACTCCGATGATGAAAACTCGTAGCAAATGAGTCTCTAATATTTGAGTTTCGAATTCTAAGGCTTGATTACATTTTTTGGACTAAATTGAAAGTTTTTTTTCTCCTTCAAGGGTCTTTTTCTCCTCCGATGATAAAAGTAGATTTCCGATCGAAAATCTAGAATTCCGGTCGGAATTCTATATTTCCGATCGGAAATTAAGAATTCCGACCGGAATTATGTAATTCCGATCGAAATTTCTGTAATTCTGACCGGAATTCTGTAGATTTCCGATTGAACATATAGAATTCCGGTCGGAATTCTGGATTTCCGGTCGAAAATATAATTCCGGTCGGAATTCTGAATTTTCGGTCAGAAATATAGAATTCCGATCGGAATTCTAAATTTCCAATCGGAAATCTGCTATTCCGACTCTTGAAGGAAAAGAAAACTTTCAATTTAGTCCGCAAAAAATGTAATCAAGCCTTAGAATCCGAAATTCAAATATTAAAGACCCATTTGCCACGAGTTTTCATCATCGGAGTCCTCTTTCGCATCCATGCTCTAATTATCCCGAAATTGGGTGCTTACAGTTGCCCCCCTTTGCCGCTGTTTGCTTAACGAATTGCGGCAAAGCAAATAAGCACACAATTTCAAAGGTAGGAGTTAGGATACTTACCTGACGTGTTACAGAGC
>CATIWM010487792.1:0-14372 GCA_949671775.1 Mallotus repandus
CAATAACCTGTCCATTCGGGTCGGCTTATCCGAAAGTAACGAACAAGTTACTTCTCGTTACCTCTCTGGTTTAAATTACTTCATAAGAGATGAGGTGGGAGTGGTTCGTTTGTTTAATCTTGAAGATGCACGTCAATATGCTCTATCCGCTGAAAAAAGAGTTACACGTTATGGAGCTAGGAAGTTTTCATATGACAGCAATTGGAAAAACAATGGAGTTGAACGTGGTTATCAAACAACTCAGCAAAACAATAGAGGGGCTGCTGCAATAAATAAAAACCGTGAAGGCTCAGTCAATGTTGAAAAGGCCCATAAAGGTAAAGGTATAGTGCCTTATAGTGGGCAAAATAATTTTGGTTCATCGTCAACCAAAAGAGGTAGCAATTCTGATGTTCGATGTTTTACTTGTGGAGAGAAAGGACATACTTCATTCGCTTGTCCACAACGGCGAGTGAACCTCGCTGAAACTGAGGAGTTAGAACCAATCTTTGATGACTATGTTGAGGAGATAGAGGAAGTTGACCTTCAACTAGCACAAGGTGAGTCCTTGATGATACAAAAAGTAATGACGACAACGACTAATGGCGAAGAAGTAGATTGGAGGAGGCGTAGCATTTTTCGCACACGTGTTGTTTGTGAAGGCAAGGTATGTGATTTTGTTATTGATGGAGGAAGCAGGGAGAATATCATATCAAAAGAGGCTTCCTACAACAAAACACCCTTGTCCTTACAAAGTGGGTTGGTTAAAGAAAGGGCATGAGATACCGGTTACTTCTCAATGTTTTGTGAAATTCACTATTGGGGGTAATTTGGAGGATGAAACTTTATGCGATGTTTTTCCAATGGATGTTGGTCATATTCTAGTTGGAAGACCTTAGTTGTATGACCATGATATGGATCATAAGACAAGACCAAACACTTACACTTTTAACAATAGTAACAAGAGGTATACTATGCGCGCTATCAAGGAAGAGGCAAAGCACATAATAAAGAGAAGTTCAACAACCAGCAAATCCAACAAAATTAATGCATTTTTGTGTGCTGAAAGGTTTGAAGCCGAAAGTAGTGAAGTAGGGGTTATATATGCCTTAGTAAATAAGCTAGCAGAGAGTGGTGAAGCTGGAAAGTCGCCTCAATATCCTAATGAAATTCAACATTTATTAGAGGAATATAAGGGGTTAACTATGGAGGCTGTACCAAAGAGTTTGCCACCTTTAAGGAGCATTCAACATGCAATCGATTTGGTGCCGGGTGCGTCTTTACCAAATATGCCCGCATATAGAATGCCTCCTATGCAGCGAGTTGAGATACAAAAACAATTTCAAGAGTTGTTGGAGAAAGGTTTGATACAAGAGAGTAAAAGTCCTTGTGCTTGTCCTGCCCTATTGGCACCGAAAAAAGATGGTTCATGGAGAATGTGTGTAGACAACAGTGCTATAAACAAAATTACAGTCAAGTATCGATTTCCAATTCCTCGATTAGAAGATATGCTTGACCAACTAGCCGGTTCTAAAGTATTCTCCAAGATTGATTTGAAAAGCGGCTATCATCAAATAAGAATGAGAAGTGGAGATGAATGGAAGACAACCTTCAAAACTCCAGATGGATTATTCGAATGGTTGGTAATGCCATTTGGTCTTTCGAATGTGCCAAGTACATTCATGAGAGTTATGACAGATGTTCTTAAACCATTCTTAAATTCATTTGTTGTGGTTTATTTTGATGACAATTTGGATTTATAGTCGCAATAGTAAAGAGCATTTGAGACATTTGCAACAAGTTTTGGAAGTACTTCAAAGAGAACAACTTTATATGAACCTTAAAAAATGCATCTTTCTACAGCCTGAAGTGATATTTCTTGGGTTTATAGTGTCTTTGGAAGGTCTAAAACCAGATCTAGAAAAGATTTCTGCCATTATCGAGTGGCCAGCACCTAAATCCATCAAGGAAGTTCGAAGTTTTCATGGATTAGCATCATTTTATAGAAGATTCATTCGAAATTTCAGTTCTATTATGAGCCCTATAACTGAAACAGTGAAGAAGGGAGATTTTGAGTGGTCCCATTCTGCCCAAAAGGCTTTTGATAAAGTGAAAACTTTAATGACTCGGGCTCCTATTCTTGCATTACTAGATTTTGACAAGTTGTTTGTTCTTGAGTGTGATGCTTCACACATGGGAATTGGGGCAGTTTTAAGCCAAGATGGAAGGCCTTTGGAGTTCTTTAGTGAAAAGTTATCTGATTTAAAGAGGCGTTACTCGACTTATGACCTGGAATTTTATGCTTTGGTCAGGGCTGTTTGTCATTGGCAGCATTATTTGGCTTACCGTGAGTTCGTAGTCTATTCGGACCATCAAGCCTTAAGGTATTTACATTGTCAGAAAAAGCTTAATGATCGTCATGTCAAATGGAGTTCTTTTCTTGATGAGTTCAATTTTTCGCTAAAGTACAAATTTGGTCAGTCTAATATTGTGGCTGATGCTTTGAGGAGGCGATCATTACTTTTATCAGTTTTGAGTACTCAGATTATGGGGTTTGAGTAACTTAGTATGGTTCAGACCCTTATTTTAGCAAAATAATAGCTGAATTGTGCAGTTCTTCACAAGCTGATTGTTTACCATATCGACTGCAAGAATTTAAGGAGGGTGACTTGGTGCTTGTGCATTTGTGGCGAGAAAGGTTTCCTAGGGGCACTTGTGACAAGCTTAAGTCTAGAAAATTTGGATCTTGTAAAGTGCTAAAGAAAATTAGCTCTAATGCATATGCGGTTGATCTGTCGGCTAATTTACACATCAGCCCAATCTTCAATGTTTCAGACTTTTATTTAGAACAAGTTTATAAGCAAGCTAGTCATCTCCAAAAAGTGCAAAAAGATATGATTGAGGATGTGTTGGACGTCAAAGAAATGACATAAAGAAGGGGAAATCAATATAGGAGAATTTTGGTGAAATTGCTAGGCAAACCAGCAAGTAACAGCACATGGATTATTGCAGATGAATTGAAACGAGTTGATCCAGCCATTTATGAGGAATTTGTTAAATCTTACTCGTCGGAGCCGAGTCTTTTTTCAACCCGAGGAGATTGATGCAGGCGCATCCAATTCCTATTCAAATTAGGATTGGAATTCAGATTAGGATTATATTTCAGATTTATATTTCAGCTTTTCTTCTCAAGTTAGGCGTATATTTCAGTTTTCCTTATTCAATTAGGCTTTTATATTTTCTTGTTTAATTTCTTTTTATATTAGTTTTCTTTATTGTTTTAGGATTTACTTCAACTAGTATAAATAAGGGTGCCTAGAAGGAGTTCTATGCATTGTATTTTGTTTTAATTTCAATTCTAATAATAATTTAGAGGTTGTTTACTCTTAATTATTTTTCTACTTCCAACCCTAATCATCTATTCTACTTCTCCCTCTACGTCAATAATTCTGGAGCTTGGCTTGAAATATGCTGATTTATTCTTTTTTTTTTTCTTTTTTGGTTCAGGATTCTCTTAATAAATCAAGTTTTGAGAATTATAGTTCTAGAGTGTGTGATTCTCTATCATGCTGGATGCCTGACTGCATAGGATTTAACTTCATTGAGGCAGTACTTTGCCATATATGTAGGAAGGGACGGCCTGGTGGTGTCTTGGTATTCATGACTGGCTGGGAAGATATTAGCTGTTTGAGGGATCAACTTAAAGCTCATCCTCTTTTGGGAGATCCTAATAGGGTTCTCCTTTTGACATGCCATGGTTCTATGGCAACCTCTGAACAGGTAAGGTTAATTTGTTTCACTTTGAACATTTTTCTTTTAAAAATTATTTTCTTATTTGTAAATAACTTGACATGAAATTTATGTGACAAAAAAAATAGAAAAATCATCATTTGTAAGGATAATAATAAACTGCTTTTAGCTGCTAAATGATTCAAAAGCACCCAAACACTGGTTGGAGAGTGTTGTAATTTTTTGTGCTAATACTAATACTAATGCATTCAAGTAACAGAGAGGGAATACAATCTTTGGCATTTGGAGTAATATTTCAAGTGTCATTTTCCAGTTGCAATATCACATTAATGTCGTAATTAGGTGCTTAAGAATGATTTTGATTAAACAATTGAAAGCTAGAAATGCACAATGTAGAAAGGTTAAAAATAAATAATAGTTTAATGATAATACTCTTTTTAGTATAAAATATCTTCTATTTTTTTTTATTTCAGGGGCTCTTTAATTAGCTAGTTTTTGCATTTGGCCTAAAAGGGATGGTTTTTTATCTTAAACTTGGAAAAATTACATGAATCTACCTAATGACAAGTCAGAACTTAGAACGTATTTTGATCCACATCAAACCTAAATGAGTTGAATTTTTTTTAACGCATGTTTGTTTTAGCTGATTGTAGCAGCTGTTTGCTGGTAGTTATTGCATGTAGTTGATAGATGATAGCTGGTAGTGGATAAATATAAACCATAGCAGATAAATATAAACCGTTGAGTAAAATTTTGTTAACGGTTGTTGTTAATATGTTAAATAACCATTATGAGTATATTTTATTTTGGAATATAATTTGATACATCTCTTATACTATTTTTTAAGCTTTGTAAATTATTTAAAAATAATATATAGTTATAAATAACAATTTATTATCTTTAATTTAAGTAGTACTAAATTATTAATAGAAATTATTTAAAAATTAACTATAAAATATAAATTTTTTATGATAAATTTTTAAACAAATTATAGATATAAATGTTGTAATTATTTAAATGCTAATTATAATTTAAAATAATTTATAAAAATTAATTATATGCATTTAATTTGGAAAAAGATATTTTTCATTAGTTATTTTTAATAAGGAAATATACTCTAAATAAAAAATAAATTTAAATAGAGATAAGTACAAAAAAGTATCTTGGTGTTAGACGCATTTTTACGTAAAGGCTTGTGATTTTTTGGTGACATTTAGAGGTATGTAGTTTTATTTTTTGACACTTCAATACTCTATCAACTAACATCCATTATTTTATAATAAAATTTCAATATAACACTCCCTTCCAATAATAAAAATGTTTCATATGTGATTTACCATCAATATATTTATTTAGATACTTTTAAAAATATTACAAATTTATTTTAAAAATTATTTCTTTTTATTCATAATAAAATTAATAATACATCTTATAACATTATGAATTTATTTTATTTAGTTGAATGCTAAACTACATGCTAAATAATTTTTCTATTAAAAATTCATATTATTTTAATATTACATGATATATTTTTAATAATATTACTGAACAAGGTACTAAAATGCAAATAAAATTAAACCATAGAACTTTGAATGTTACGAAAAATATCACAAATCTTTTAGTGAAAAAGCATCCAACCACAAGTATTTTATTGTACTTTTCTCATTTAAATAAACTACCAACTGCTGGGAAAAAACTTCAATTTAATGCTTATCAAATTCATAGCTGGTTTGGGTAAAAACAACAATCAACTGCTGATTTGGGAATCTCAGGAAACATCTATAATTTAATTGTTTGATGAAAAACCTCTATTACGTAACTAAATTAGTTGAACTGAACACCCTCTTAGTCAACTTGAGCCAGTGTCTTAAAAAATGATTTCGTGATCCTTTTCGGTATCGGAAATAGTGAAATGGTATTAGATTGAATTGGACTATATTGTTTGCCGCTATCATGAATTTTAGAAAGTAATTAATAAAATGAGCCAAATTAATAAAATATGCAGAATAATTCCAATATTTAATATACTAAGTTAAGAATTATTTTAAAAAGTATTATTTGCACTTAAAAACATAAATTTTAATAAAAAATAATAAAAAAAATAAAAACTACTATTAAATATAATATTGTATTGACATAAAAGAATATACAATTTTTTTTGCAATTAAATTGGAATTATTACAATATGAAAAGATAAAAGATGAAAAAAAATACTTTAGATTATTACAAAAATACATAAATAAATACATCAATAATATAAATCACCACCAAAAGAGTGTCGTATAATATTATTTTTATTTTCAAAATTTTAATGTTGAATTAAGTTCACAATCCATATGTAATGTAAATTATTATTGTAAGAAGAAAAAGAATATTAGAATATTTCCTTAGATCATTCAACATGTTAAATATATTATTTTTAACTTCATAAAAGAAAAGCCTGCTGCATTTTTATCCAAAATTTTCATTTATATACAGTAAAAATATAATAGTATAATTTTATTATTAATATTATTATTATTCAAGAGACAAAAGAAATGAAATTTCTTCAATAATTTTTATATAGTGAAAAATAAAATCATCACACAATTATGATAATATAAAAAAAATTATATATTTTTTTTTGGGTAAAAAGTGAATATTTTACAATGTACAAATAAAGAAATCCCTAAAATAATTACAATTAACGCAATCCCTGTAATTTTAAAAAAAAAACAATCCCTGTAATAATGTAATCACAAAAATCAGGTCTTATTGAAAAACATTATTGTGGTGCCAATGTCTCTTTTTCTTCTTCTTCCACTGAACCTTGCAGAGATGATTACCACATTATCCGGAAAAAAAATGGCTGTTTCAAAGCCAGGGTAGCTATAACAGCCCCTTAGGAGTCCCGTCCTGCTTCAATCTTGGATCAGCAGCTTGAAAATTGGTTGCAAAATGACCGAAATGCACTATACTGACTGTTGTTTAAAACACTGGCTTGAAACCTAAATGACATAGGTGTAGGATAGAGTTTGGAGTCAAACTATGATGCAGAGCTAGTTTTAATTAAAAGTTTCAAAGCAATCTCAAGGAAGAAATCAAAAGGAAGCTTGAACTTTTAAAATGGCTTCTTAAACAGTTAATGAAGAGAATGATTAATTTTTGTTGAACTTGATATGATACCACCTAATGTAGGAAAAAATAAAACGCAAAAAACCAATTGTCATGAGCTGGACTTTTTTTTTTTTAATTGAAATCTATAATTGGTGTTTGCATATGACGCATTCTTCTATTCTTATAATTTCTCTACAGATTGCAGCATCCATCATTGCATTCTCGTACCTTAGCTATTTTTCTCCACTTTGACTTAGTTTTGTTTTTTTTATAAAAAAATTCTACATAGTGAAGTCATTTTGGAATAAAAAAAGGGCATGAATGTAGAAAAAGCTAAAAAAATTGATGCCATTCAAGTTGTAAAACACTTGTAGAAATCGTCCTAGAAGCTTTGGAATCATACACCCAGCCAAAACATCACCTTGTCCTGCAATAAATCAAGTGGAAACATTTGAGTTTTTGAAACCAAATGAATGTGAATTTGCTTCTATTATTGATCTAATAATTGGTATTGGGACACTAGATGTGGACGCTTCTCACCAATTACAATATGTAGTATTCTACAGGTCATTTCTTGTAATGGGTTCACTGAAGTTGATTGCATATTGTCCTGATGAAAAATATTGCTGATTTTGTGTGTACCATGCTATTTGTTGTTGGGGTTATGGTTTCCTGCTGTTATTCACTCTTTCTGCCATTGCTTTTTGCAGAAACTCATATTTGAGAGACCTCCTTATAATATACGGAAAATAGTTCTTGCTACTAATATGGCAGAGGCAAGTATCACAATTAATGACATTGTTTTTGTTGTTGATTGTGGAAAAGCTAAAGAGACCACTTATGATGCTTTGAACAATACGCCTTGTTTGTTGCCATCATGGATATCAAAAGCATCTGCACGGCAAGTAAGTTTCCTTGTGACATATGTTAACCAAACTTGAACTTAATTTGAGCAATTCTCTATTGAATTCATTAGATAATTGTTACTTTTTTATTGCATTGTTTTTTTTTTTTTAGGAATTTATTACTCTTTTGATCAAGTGTCTGGCTAGTTAGAAATTTTTGAAATCATATACCTATGGTTTCAGCATTTAAACAATGCGGAACCTATATTTGGATTTAGTCATTCCTCTTCATACATGTTTGCATATGAACAACATGCCTGGTAAGGTGTTTCTGGCAATGTTTGGTTGATAAACAATGCAATGGGTATACTGAGGGTTTCCATGAAGTGGATAATTTCTTTTACAGGTTAGGTGTTTGTTTATAGGTTGTGCTGTATTGCTTTATAGTTATGACTCAGTTGGCATAGCAGATGCAGCTTACCTTTTATGAAATAAATAGGCTTTAAATGTTATCTTGAACAACATTTTTGAATTTTAACTTTATCCTTTTCCTTATGGTCTTTATTTACATTTGATAGACTTCTTGAGTTATAATTGGTTTGCAGAGAAGAGGCCGAGCTGGTCGTGTGCAGCCAGGTGAATGTTATCATCTCTACCCCAAATGTGTTTACGAAGCTTTTGCTGAATATCAACTTCCTGAACTTCTGAGAACTCCTTTAAACTCTCTTTGCCTGCAAATTAAAAGTTTACAAGTTGAAAGTATAGCAGAGTTCTTGTCAGCTGCACTTCAGCCGCCAGAACCTTTGGCTGTAAGTCAATGGATGTATGAAGCTTGAAATATGATCTAAGGGGTTAAAATGGAAGATCTTGTCATTAGCTGACTCATGATTTCACAGGCATAAATAAACTAATATTACATTGGAAATTATCATAATGCTATTATTCTATAGGCCTTCTTTTTCTGTTATATAAATTTATAAGTTTTATTGTGATATGCTGCCTCAGATCTCAGTCAATGACACAAATTTAAAATTCTGATGGTTACAGGTCAGAAATGCGATTGATTTTCTGAAGATGATTGGTGCATTAGATGAGAAGGAAAATCTTACTAATCTTGGTCAGTTTGCTATTTTTTAATCTGAAATTACTGTCATAAGCTTTGCTCAGTAACTAAATTTTATCTCTCTTATGTTTAATCAGGGAAATTCTTGTCTATGCTTCCAGTAGATCCCAAGCTAGGGAAAATGCTAATCATGGGTGCCATCTTTCGTTGCTTTGACCCTGTACTAACAATAGTATCTGGTCTGAGTGTCAGGGATCCTTTCCTTCTTCCTCAAGATAAAAAGGATGTAAGTATAGCTTACAATTCTTATCTGGCTCCACAGAGTGTAGAGAAGAATTCAAGCATCAATTCATCTATGTTTCTGAGAAATACGTTTCTTGATACTGCTAAATTTTTTAGATCTGTGTAGTAATTCTGCTCTTGTAGCTATCAGAAGATATGACAATTCATAGCAAAAGGAAAATGAACTAAACGACTGATGCCTTCAATCTCCTAAGATGAAGTAGTCTGCTTTGTACTGCTGTATTGATTTTTTTTATAGTACTTACATGCATCAACATGAAGGCTTAACTTTATTTTCTTATTTAAATAAAAAATTTCTTAAAATAGAAAACGTAATTGCGAAAACCAGGATTAAACAAAAATTGGCCTCGACAACTTGAATGAACTAAATTTCAAAATTTAACACGTTGGGTAATTAAAATGGCTTGAAAAGCTGGGGCCAAAATGACCTGATCCCATGTGACCCCATCTGATTGCCATTGCTAATCCAAGGCAATAACATTAACTGTAGTTTTACATTGGCTTCAACTGTTAAATTAGTCAGGTGGACATTATGAGACACCAAGTCATATGGCACTTGTTTTCATTATAAGCTATAAGAGTTAGAATACAAGCGATAATTAATTCTTCGACTGTGAATCGTGCTTTACATTGATGTGTGTGCATATTGTTAAGAGTACATGGTCTGATTTCCACTTCTAGGCCTTATTAAGTAATGGTTTTTCTCCTTGATTTAGTTGGCTGGGACAGCAAAGTCTAGGTTTTCTGCAAAAGACTACAGTGATCACATGGCTCTCGTTCGTGCATATGAAGGATGGAAAGACTCAGAAAGAGAAGGATCAGCATACGAATATTGCTGGAGAAATTTCCTCTCTGCCCAAACTCTACAGGCTATCCATTCTCTAAGGAAGCAGTTTACCTTCATTTTGAAAGATTCTGGGTTGATAGATGCTGATGCAGGAACCAACAACAAATTAAGCCACAACCAGTCATTGGTTCGTGCGATTATATGCTCTGGCCTCTATCCTGGCATAGCATCAGTAGTGGTAAGATATAGTTGCTTGAACAGTTGCTGCTTTTTTTCTATACTAAAATGTGTTCTGTAAAACTTATTTGTTTCTCTTCATATGCAGCACAGAGAAACATCCATGTCTTTCAAGACAATGGATGACGGCCAAGTACTACTATATGCTGTGAGTATAATAAAACTAAGGAACCTAATCTAGACCATTGCTTGCCTTGGGCTTTTGTTTGGACAGTGCATATGCATGTAATATTTGGAAAGCTTGAATTTTGGTGATGATTTTAGCCATGCTCACATTTATTTTAATCTGATACTAACTTTGATATGATGCTCAAATTTAATGTGGTTGAGACTAAAATCTTATGTTTCTCTCTGTGTGGCGATAAATCATAATTTTATGCTTTGGTTTTGATGAAAGAGGATATTGGTCAAATGATCAGTATATTTCAGCTTGTTATTTTTCCACTACCAGCCAACACGAGACATTTAAAGTTAGTCTCTGATACATAATACCCTTAAACATCTGAGCACGAAAAAATAGCTGTACTTTGGTTTTCTGTGCTTTTTCTCCTCTCATGGTTTAAAGATTAACCTGTCTTTTTTAGTTTAACCAAAACATCGAAAAAGAACGTTGTGATAGAATTGGAAAGATCCTTTAAAAAAAAAAATTGGAAAGGGTCCAAGTAAATTTATTGATACAGATAAAGAATTCATGTTTTCTTCTTATCATTACCATCACAACAAAGAAAACTGGTCAGAATTTAGTGCATGTGATGGAACTTAGAAATTAAAGCTTTTTACTATTGTTACACTTTTGCTTGAAGTTGAATTCCTTTGGTGGAGAAAAATGTTAGTTGATCAAGCTCTTAACGACTACACTTAACTAGAATAATTTTCAAAATAATTTTGTCCTTATTTCTTTAAATTTAGAGAATCTTTTGTTTCTTTTAGTTTTGTGATATTAGTATGTGATTTTATCACGTTAGTACGTGGACGGACTGCATTTGGGTGCAGATTAGAGCCTTGGAGTGGATAATTGAGAGCTTTTGGAGATATTTTGTGCTTCCTTTTGTTCTCCTCACCATCCAATTGTTTTCTCTAGATCTATTTTTTTTATTGTTTTCTGTAGTTCTATTTTGTTATTTTTTTTAGCTTTTTGTTTTCTTTTCTTCCTGTTTACTATCCGCTTGCTTTATGTCAAGTTGTTTGTATCGCATAATTTGTTTTTAAAGGAAGTTAAGTATGGGGATTTCAGCACTTTGCAACAATATAAGAGTATTTTACTTGAAGGCTGGAAGCTAAGGGCTGCCTAGAGTTTGTTCTAGCATTTGACAATTGGGCTAATTTTGTCTTACTTGCCAAGCAAGGGCTGAGAGAGCATGTAGTGAGCTGTCAGTTGATCACATTTTCTATATTCTTTTCTTTTCCTCGCATCTTCTCAATCCTTTCAACTGATTAAGTCATACAACTTTAGCTTTTCATAAGTACAAGAATTCCAAGAAACCATATTTTGAGGTTTCTATTTCAACTTGCTATGTCTTCTGCTTAAGGCATATGCAAGAGACAATGAAGCATTCTGACATATGCTAATGCCTATACATGTAGAAATGGGGTGGACAATTTCATGCGCTGTCTCTAGAATTTTATTTTTTTTATTTTATTATTATTTTTTTTATCCCTCTTTGCATTTTAGTAGATCATTTGGTAGGAAGAGAGTAGGAGAGTTTTCAAGATAAAGGTCGTATCTTCAACTCTCATCTTTTAGTATTGGAAGACCTTTTTTCTGTATTTTAAGCTGTTTTCAAAGCCCTTTTCTCTCTTGTAAACAGTGTTTAGGCAAACCCTTTGATGCAGTTACTAAATTTTCCTTGCTCAATAAGAGCATAATCAAGAATTTCCTTTTTGAGATATATTAGTCTCTTGGTTAGTAAATGAGTGATATTTGTTGACTGAGCTTTTCCTGAATTTTGAACAACATAATTGCAAAAAAATGAGATCTTCTTGCCAAGGGTAAATACTCACATATGTCATCCAACCATCCTTCCATCTTTCCACACTTGTATAATGCGTGGCTATCCAGTTTCTTTTGCTTTGTTGATGAACTTCCATCTCATGCTTAATATGTTCTTATAATGACTCTGGTTCTGTTTCAGAATTCTGTGAATGCACGCTATCAGACAATTCCTTATCCATGGCTGGTCTTTGGTGAAAAAGTCAAGGTCAATACAGTTTTTATACGTGATTCCACTGGAGTATCTGACTCTATACTGATCCTTTTTGGTGGTTCTCTGAGTTGCGGTGAGCAGGTGATTACCTTATTTGTTAGATATTTAAGATACTATTAATTCTTTTCAACTTTTGGAGTATGTAGTCATTATAATTTCTATACGCAGGCTGGACATCTGAAAATGTTGGAAGGGTATATTGATTTCTTCATGGATCCTAATTTGGCAGAGTGCTATTTGACCCTTAAGGAAGAATTTGATAAGATCATTCAAAAGAAGGTGAGTTAGGATTTGGGAAAGATGGTTACTTAAAGAAAAGACTTATCTATCTACTTTCTTGCAATTATCCATACTTATTCTCTTGGTGATGAAGAGGAACTTGTTCTAGAAACAGCAATTGGCATGTTTTAGAAAGGAAGTAGGAACTGTTTTATATGTGATTTCCGATGCTTTTGTTTGTTTCTTTTTCCAAAGCAATCTTTGAGCGCATATCATTGAATTTGTGGCCCTGTATATTTTTCATTATTCATATGCCATCAGATTTTGCAGTTATTAAAAAAATCGAATAACTGAAAGAATCAGGGAAATTATGTAATGTGTTTGGGCCTTGTAGAGGAAAACAATTGCAGCTGTGTAGTTAGAATTGTCAAACATGCATCATTTTTCTTCCCAGTATTTCATCGACCCTATATTCTCTGGGTTTCAGCAGTTTAAGGTGCAAAACTCATGTTTCATTTTGGAACTGAGATAACACAATTTATTGAATTCTTTGAACTATTTCACTTGAAGCCCGCTAAGATCTCCTTAAGTGGGGAATGATGTTCTTTGGGTCAAGGTTTTTGTGTGTGGCTTTATTGTTATAACAATATGCTTCTCAAGATGGCCCTGATAGTGCAACGATAATGTTTAATTCTGAATGAACTATATCATTTACAAGTTCTACAAAACACCTAGTTGACTAAATGGTTGACAGAGTGATGATTTGTTACATTATTTTGCCTCACTACAGGTTTATTGTATTATGGCATGTTTGGTATACAGTATCTATTTTGAACTTTGGAAATTTTTTGTACTTGAAAAGATATTTATTCTCTTGAGTGATATATGCCATGATGCAGCTTGAAGATCCCACCCTTGACATTGATAAGGAAGGGAAATACCTCCTGCTTGCTGTTCAAGAGTTAGTATCAGGAGATCAATGTGAAGGGAGATTTGTCTTTGGACGTGAAAGCAAGAAGCCTAAAGAGTCTAGTGAAAGCAGATTTACAAAAGATGGAACAAATCCAAAGAGCTTGCTACAAACTCTTCTGATGAGAGCTGGACACTCCCCTCCAAAATACAAAACAAAGCACCTCAAGACAAATGAGTTTAGAGCACTGGTCGAGTTCAAGGGTATGCAATTTGTGGGGAAACCAAAGAAAAACAAGCAATTGGCAGAGAGGGATGCTGCTATGGAGGCACTGGCCTGGTTGACTCACACCTCTGACAACAATCAAGATGAGCATGACAACTCCCCGCCTGATGTCACTGACAACATGTTAAAACTTCTTGGGAAACGCCGAAGATCAAAGCGTCACTCTGGCTGATTATGGCTTCTGCTTTGCACCAATTTTATTAAGGCCGCTTAGCAACCAAGAAAAATTCAAAATTCTTGAGTACTGCCATTTGTGCTAAACCTTGAGCCAAGAAAGCTATTAGTTCGCTACAGGCTAGCATAGGTTATACACTAGATGTTTTTTAGTGATATTATATTGATCTTAAGTTTTGTAGCCAGCCTCTTAGTAAATACAAGTTGAGCGGACGATGCGCACAATACTGTATCTTGTGGATAAG
Organism: Mallotus repandus; assembly: GCA_949671775.1. Classification (NCBI taxonomy): domain Eukaryota; kingdom Viridiplantae; phylum Streptophyta; class Magnoliopsida; order Malpighiales; family Euphorbiaceae; genus Mallotus; species Mallotus repandus. The sequence goes on from CATIWM010487792.1 coordinate 14,098, forward strand.
GTGTAAGTTATAGGCTAATTCTTTTACGATTTTTTAGATAGCCAGCCGATACGCTTATAGATTTAATGTAAAGACTACATCTTTAAATTTTTATACTTTATTTTTTTTGAGAGTATGTTTGAATGCAAACATTTGATTTGAAATCTGAGATTTTAAATATTGAATTTCAAATATAAAAATTTTAAATAATATGTAGTTATATGTTATTTCAAATACTTATTAAATGACCTATTAAATTTTTTGTAGATTTATTTTAAGTTCTCATAGATACAAAT
>CATIWM010487906.1:0-14177 GCA_949671775.1 Mallotus repandus
CCATGTCCTTGCAGATCTCTTCTGCTAGACCATCGCTGAAAGTCTCTCTGCCTGTCGTTTTAGGTATCTCACGCTGGAAGTAGGGTCCAGACAGTACTTGGTCAACAACAGTTTGGTCAACGGTGCCTTTCGCACCCATAAGCCCGTCTCGGTCATATTCCTGCTGACCATGTGTAAAGTAACGAACGGCAGCATCGATGAATACATTTCCTGGACCGGTGTCAAAATCATAATGACCCTGAACATCTCCCGCGGGGCTGATGGAGAAGTTTGCAATGCCGCCGATGTTCTGGACAGCCCTGTTCTTCGTGTCGTGATTCACGAGAAGGCTGTCCAAGGCTGAAAAGATGGGACACCCCTGACGGCCAAGGGCCATGTCGGAGACGCGAAAGTTTCCCATAGTAGTGATGCCGGTGTTGGCAGCGATGATCGATATCTCTCCAATGTCCATATGCGCACGGATAACGTCGCGAGCTGGGAACAAGTCGGGCAGAGGCAGGTGCCAGAGCGTTTGGCCTTGGCCGCCGATGAGATCGACATCTTCTCTCAAGTTGAATCCTTCCTGGGAAGCGAACTGCTCCAGCGAATCTGCGACGAAGTGTCCAAGGCGAACGTTGAGAACCGACACTTCCTCCGGCGATGTCTGGTTGTCCTTAATTGCTCGCATCATCTTCTGTTTGAGCGTGGCTGGGAATTCGATCTCGCCGTGGTGCAAGAGCTTCATGTGCAGCGGTTCCTCCGGCGTTGCCTGGGTGAAGTGGACATGTACAATGTCGATACCGTCCATGCTTGTGCCCTGGTTGGTGCCGAGCACTCTCAAGGAGAGAGGTTGTTGCCTGTCAGATGGCGCCATTGATCTGGACCATTAAGATGCCCTTGTGCTGTCGAGATGGAAGAAGTTTTGAGGCTGGAAACGGCGGTGCGCATACCGTGCAGGTGCGACACCATTGGAAGAGCACACATACTTCTTCTCATCTCGGTATCTGCGATCACGGCTGGTCGTTGCCAGTGCCAACATCGGAGGCTAATTAGTACGTATGCCAGCGAGAGAAGCGTTGTCTCTTGAGCGGCTAAAAGGCTAAATTATTCGCCGCCTAGCATAACACGTCCTCGCCACTTCTTACTAATGGGGCGAACGGTGCTGAATGCGCTTGGTCTTTGCGGTGATTGTATTTCTGGTCGATCTTGCCAAACTGGAAGCCGCAGCAGAGAAATTAGCTAAATGGACCACAAACCTGCTCAGCCCTACGCTCGAAGCCCCATAAGCCCAGTGACCTGTTCATGAGTGACAAAGGGCATCACCAAGATCAACTATTATCCCCATGGCAATGATGCAATTTCAAGTGTGGAAGCGGATGAGAAGCAGGAACGTTATTGCCTTGTAAGTCCTCCAGTGACAATGGGGCGTTCATGATCAAAGCGTGGCGCGGAGTTGACCAGGTGTATATGCAGGATCCTCATTGCCAATGCATGTGCCGTCGCATATGAAGGATTTGCACAAGGGGTCATCGGTGTGGTCAATAGCTCACCGGACTACCTGAATCTGGTCGATATAGCCATCAACCATAGCGGTCATGCCGACCGAGTCCTCACCCAGGGAGGTATCACGAGTATCTACTACTTTGGTACGATCGTGGGCTGTGCATTGGCAGGGTGGCTATCTGATAGATATGGAAGAGTCCTCGCACTGCAAATAGGTTCATTGTGGTGCATTCTTGGCATCGCTCTCGAGGCCTCCGCTTTCAATCAACCTTGGATCATCTGTGCAAGATTTATCGCCGGTGTTGGAGTTGCACATATGAATTGCGTCGCGCCGACATGGGTAGGGGTAAGGCGAAGAGACAGTTTTATACTTGTGCCGCTCTCCCTGACACAAATTTAGGAGATTTCCGAGGCCGCCCATCGCGGGAAACTCTTTGCCCTGGTCTATTTGTCGAACTACATGGGCATTGCGGTGAGTCTTCACGACTCTCGAGCGCCATCGACGCTACTGACGTTCGCACAGCTGGCATACTGGATCGGGTTCGGCCTGAGCTATATCGATGGAGGCCAGTCGTCCATCAGGTGGCGTCTGCCATTCGCTCTCAACGCGGTCCCGCCACTGGTGCTCTTCTGCTTGTTACCATTTCTACCAGAAAGCCCCCGATATCTCATGAGTGCGAATCGGTGGCAGGAGTCACTCAGCGTGCTTGCACATGTGCGAGCAGAAGGAGACACGAGTAACGAGGCCGTCCTGGACGAATACCATGAGGTACAGAAGAGCGTGGAATACGCCAAAGGCCAGGTATCGACCAGCAGCTTCGCCGCACTGCTCGTAGGCAGAAAGAGCGGGAAGCTGCACTTCCCACGACGGACCCAATTGGCATTGTGGCTCCCCTTGTTCACTCAAGTCGGCACCGGTATTGCAGCAACGACGATATACACGCCTTCTCTCATATCCGCAGCCGGATGGGCTGAAGAGAAAGCACAGTGGTTATCAGCGTTGAACAACACCGTCGGGATCGTCGGAACGGTGATAGCGATGTACACCATCGATCAAGTCGGGCGGCGACGCACGCTCCTGTGGGGATCGTTGGCACAAAGTGCGTGCATGTGGATCATTGGGTCGATGTCCATCCTGACCACCACAAGACCCGCCCATTCGACCCAATACGGCTCGGCCAGCGTCGCGTTCATCTTCGTGTTCACCCTTATCTACTCGTGCACCTTCTTAATTATCAACCTCAATTGTGAGTTCGCGTCGTCCACCTGGGCTCCAAGTTCTAACAACGAAACGCAGATCCTGCGGAGATATTCCCTACCGAGGTGCGTTCCCGAGGAATGGCATTTGGCATATCGGGCTGGGCCATCGGACTCGGGGCAGGAACACTGTACAATCCAGTCATGTTCAACCGGATTGGCGGATACGGCTTTTTCGTCTATGGCGGGTTGAACATTGTGTGGTTCGTGCTGATCTACCTCTTCCTGCCGGAGACCAGCCGTCGAAGCCTGGAGGCTATTAACAGGCTGTTCGAGACGAGAAACCCCTTTGTACGAGACATGGAGCGTCATTATAGACTGGCAGAACTCGATCCTACAAGAGAAGGCGAGGAGAGCACGAGGAGCATAAGCCAGAAGGACGAGGAAGGCGCAGCACAGCGGGACGTCTGAGAGAGAAGGGCTGGATGATTGAGTAAAGGAGATTCATTCATGTTTGTAGAAATGTACATGTACCTGACGGGGATATGGAAGTGGATCGAAAGGGGAAAGGATAAGGACGCAAGTAGGATGGAAGGGAACGTGTATTACATGTGTACCAAGATTATGATCATCGTACATCGTAGAGTGGCCCGCTGCCACATTTGATCTACTCATTACTCATCAAGAAAACGCTTGAGTCCTCGGCTATGCTTGTGGGGTAGCTGTCTGACTTGACATCTAACATGCATATATCACCTCTGGCTCTCGCGATACTGTGGCACTCTTCGGGTACACATATCACCACCAGCCCGAACCATGTCCGATGACTCTCAGCAGCAGAAGCCGAAGAGGAGAAGAGTGTCCCGGGCGTGCGATTACTGCCACCAGAGGAGTAAGCGCTGCCGAGCGAGCAACCATGAAGAAGTGCGCTGCCAGAACTGCGTGGCCTTCGACCAACCGTGCACTTTCGATCGACCGCAGAAGCGTCGCGGTGCCGTACCACATCGACGTCGAGACGAGCACGACCGGCAGCATATCAATCTACCGCCTGTCTTGGAATCGCCCCCCGCGCCAATTGAGCCCGTTGAAGGTGCGACCACAGCCTGGCACGAGGCACCACCACCACCGGAACCACGACGCCACTACAGCCACGCCACGATTGTGGATCTCGTGGACCTGTTCTTTGAGATTGTATACCCCATGTTCCCCCTGTTCCACCAGCCCTCGTTCACCCGTCGCATCTCACGCAATGAATACACGTCGGATGCCTCCCTGTTCACCGTGACCATGGCAGTGTGTGCCCTCGTCAGCGCCCGGGTGCGAGACGGCGCAGTCTTCAATCCGCGGTGGGACGTCACGGAGTTGAAGCGGCAGAGCCCCCGGCCCGACGTTTACTATACCGAAGCCGTTCGGCAGCTCGGCGGCGTGGACGATGCCCGTTCCGCCGATGTCAACGTGCTGCGCACTCACGTTATCCTTGCGCTCGCGGCAATCCAGGACGGCAAGGTGCGAGACATGCACCGGCATCTCGGTCGCTACCACACTATTGTGGCCGCCGAGGGCCTCCACGATGAAAGCAACTGGCCACGGCACATCGGCCTCGTTGAGAAGGAAGAGCGGCGCCGAATCTTCTGGTCGCTCTACACCCTCGACGTCTTCACCTCCATTGTCTGGGGCGGCGTCATCCGCAGCCGGGAGTACCAGTCGAGTGTGGCCTACCCAAGTGAGGCCGACGACGACATGTTCGACGATTCCGGCTTCGCAAGCGCCGACACACCCCAACAAGCGGGCCATCATGACGAGAGCGGCATCGTCAGTTGGATCGCTGGGCGCAACTTTGTCGTCGATCTGTATCGGGTGCTGGAACACATTACCATGCGCCTGTGCGCCCGCAAGCGTCGTGCGCAGCGCCAAACGCCCATAGACGGCGTGCTCCAGACCTCGGACTCGCTGTCGCAGGAGGCGGTGCTGCACAGCGTCCTGCAGATGTACGCCGACCTCCCGCCGTGCCTCAAGACCACGCCCCCGCCCACCTCCAAGCCCCGCGTGGATCGCTTCGGCTTCCAGGCAGCCGATATCATTGCCACGGTGCAGCTGCTCCGCATGGTTCTGCTGTCGGCCACGGGCGCCAGCACCGCCGAAAAGTGTCAGATCGCGAACGACGTGGTCGGCGCCTTCATTGCCGTGCCGACCGCGTACCACCGTGCCATTAGTGTGCCGCTGTTGTTCCACCTCGGCGTCATCGGCCAGATCCTCGCCGCCACTCTCGAACAGCCGCTCAGCGAGGACGACTATAGCAGCATCCGCAGCATCGTCATGTCCATGATCCAGCTCCTCTCCAGCTTGGAAGGGTTGCACGCCAGCAAAAGCGCCACCCAGCGGCTCAAAGATCAGATCACGTGTATGGACGAATACATGACGCTGCAAAGGAATGGCGGCAGACAGCAACAAGGCCGCACCGGGTCTAGCTTTATCGGGTCTACCTCTAGTTCTGCTGGGCCTAGCTCTGCTAACATTGGAGCGGTCGCATTGACTGCGCTGCCGCGCTCGCCGTCCGTCTTTGGCTCGCAGGCCATGGACTCTCGGGACGAGACACTATATTCATCCCCATTCCAGCTGCCCTCTGAGATCCTGGGCGACTTCTCCCAGATCTTCGACTTCTCAGACCTGTCCGGGACGTTGATATGATGCCCGCAACGAAGACCTCGTTACTTATCGCTTTACACTGTGTTGGGAGAAGACCAGACCTTGCTCTGTGCACTACGCATTGTTGCTGAAGGTCTTGCCACCCGCATGGTTCACCAGCTCAGACACCGGCTCCAGCTGTTCCCGACTTCCGCCAAACTGAACGCCCTTGCGCAAAACCGAGCGGTAGTTTCTGCCGGGGCTAATCTTGCCGAGCACGTACGGCTGTCGACACTCGACTTGATCCGGTACTGGTATGCTTCTGCCGACAATGGCCTCCATACCCTGCCAAGCGAAAGTAATGGCTTCTTTCGCATCCGCCGGCACCCCCGCTTGATCGAGCATGACGATACGAGTGTCGGGAAAGGCGTGCTGCATGTATTCCACAATGTTCGGGTTCTTGGCACCGCCGCCACACATAAAGATCTCCGCGAGTGGCCCGTACTTTGTTGGCATGTAGCGATGGTAGTGGTCTACTATGGCCTGAGCCGTGATTCGGGTAATCGTGGCGACAATGTCGTTGGCCGACAGCCCTCTCTCCAAGCCATGCGCGATCAGATCCTGCGCAATCGTGTCACGAAATACCTCGCGACCTGTGGTCTTCGGAGGTGGTTTGGAAAAGTAGGGGTGTTGTGCCAGAAACTCGTCCACCATTGCCTGGTCTACCTTTCCTGCCCGACCCATCGCTCCGTCCTCGTCGTACTCTCGCTCGCCATTGGTGAAGTGCCGTACTGCAGCATCGATGAAAATATTTCCCGGGCCAGTATCGAAATCGAAATACTCCTGATTGAGCTTCCCCTCTCGATCCGGTGGAATGAAGCACACATTTGCGATGCCTCCGATGTTCTGGCATGCTCGGAGTTTGTCTGGGTGATGGAGCACGAGGGAGTCGAAAAAGGCAATGAGCGGGGCACCTTGCCTCCCGGCAGCCTGGTCGGATACTCGAAAGTCGGTGACTGTGGTAGTGCCTGTTCTACTGGCGATAACGCAGCCCTCAGCCATTGTCAATGCCGATCGAGTCTGGCCTTTCTCGGGCATACTGAGAAGCCATATCGTCTGACCATGCGAGCCAATTGCGTCGATGCTGGACAACGGAATGTTGTGTCTGGAAGAGAATTCGAGCACTGCGCTCGCGAACGTCTCTCCCAAAAGCACATTTACTTCCGAAAGCTCCTCAGGCGTGGTGGAGTTGGTCAATATCATTTTCATCACTCGCTTCTTGATGGTCTGTTCCAGCGGCACTTCGTCGTATCGCAGCAGCTCGAAATGCATGGGCGCATCGGGCGATTCTTGCCAAAACCGACAGAGCGCACAGTCAATGCCGTCCATGGAGGTGCCAGAGTTCAGCCCAAGCACAGTCAGATCCAGGCCTGTGCCCAATCCAGCCGCATTGCTCTTCCCATGTCCATTTGTGACAGGCATCTTTTCTGCTGAGGGAGACATTTTTGCAATGGTCGAATGCAGAAACAAACCCTTATTCGTCCAGGGTTGTTACTCCCGCGCTCTTTTGTGTGTCGCCTCACCAGGGTCATGGCGGCACGGCGAATGCGCTATCGTCTAAACGGCTAAATGCAGTCGGCGGTATATGTCCGTCTCTACTTAGTAAGGGGAAGGGAAAGACGTTTTGCCGAATTGCCACTGGCAGACTAACGGGAAGGATCACGTCCCTGGGAGACTCCACGGGGTCTGAGGATTGATCGCGAAATCTTCAATGGCAGCCAGGCTCGTGAGCAAATTCGTTACTGCCTTGGTGAAGACTCCACTTTGGCACAGCCCGATCGGTGTTGGTCGCAGTGTCATACTAGCTAGACGTTATACACCATACTCCGGACAGGCTCAGGTCGTTGCATTTATACGCTATCGAGCTCAGAGTCGTACTGTATCCCAGCCTGTCGACGAGCCTCGTCCATCCATCGCAGGACACGCAATGTCCCTTCGCCTCCCACGACCTCGCCTTCCATCCCCGCTTTTCTCTGCGCGATCACATGCGCAATCAGGTCCGCCTGGTACCACAAGCCCCAGCCGCGGTCCACCGGTTTCTTTACAATCTCATCCTTCTCGATGCCGTTCTTGTCGAGCTGCCCCTGACCATACCACTGTACGTGTAGCTCCTGCGGTCGGATGGGCGGAAAGGGGATGGCAACGGATGCCTGAGTCGCTTCGATTCGCACCGAAGGAGCGCTTTTACTTGCTTGGAGTCGTTCGTAGAAGGACGGCTTGGTTGATCCAGGAAGCGTCATGCTCGTGGTAACGATGCCCACTGCTTGCTGTGATTCTGTTTCCGGGCTCCACTGGGACAGTATTACGGTTGTGATGTCGTCGACATCACCAGGTACTCCGGGTACGCTCATGGCGTTTGCATGTGCTACCTTCGTGATGGCGGAATCATTTTTCCTTCCATTCAGCCCCAGGTCAGCCCAAGTGAGGGCGTAGACTCCCTGGTCCAGTAAACTCCCAGCCCCAGCTGCTTTGTCCAGGAATCTTGACGTGTGCGGGAGGTCAGAGGAGACGATTGGAAAGGAAAACTCAGCATAGACTCGCTTGACTTGGCCGATTCGGGGCAGCAAATCTTCCTGGAAGTAACGCGTGGCAGGTAGGTATCTCGTCCACATGGCCTCCATGAGCACTACTCCCTGGCTCCTGGCGAGCGTGGCCAATAACTCGAACTGAGCAGCATTCATGGTCGCTGGCTTCTCGACGAGCACGTTGCATTTTCTTTGCAACGCATAGCGAACGTGCTCGTAGTGTAGTGGGTGCGGTGTCGATATGTATACAACATCGAAATCCCCCTCGCACAACATCCGCTTCCAGTCGGTGTAGACTTTGACGGCTTGCGAGTCTTTGATATTGTTCTCTTCAAACCAACGTTGGGCCTTTTCATTTGACCCAGTGGTGCTGACAGCCCGGAGCTCATGCCTGACTGCTTCTGAGGATGGCCGCGGCAGCTGGATATCGGGAATGAAGACGCCGGCAATCGAGGATAGCGACAAGGCTGCCCACCGACAGGTGAATGGCGGAGACTCCATTGTTTAATCAATGCGTTCTCGACAGGTATTCCTTCTGCGAAGGTGTGGCTGCCACAAGACACGTAATGTACGACAGGCAACCGCGGAGCCTCGTAGAAGCTCGACTTGCAACGTCTCCGGACAGAAGAAGTCTGTTCGTTTTGCCGCGTGGTTCCAGTTCCCCGCCTAATGACCCTGTCCGCCGTTCTTCCGACAGCGTCATGAGATTTAGCCGCTTAAGCGACTGCGCATATGCCAGCTAGTTCTTGATCTGGGGTACATACCACCATGTCCCACATTACTCCCACGTGCGAGACGGCATCTCTCCTGTATTCACTTCTCGTCGCGTCAGGTGGTTACACACACGGATCTACGACTTTACGCTCAGTACCACTCAATCGTCAACTTCTTCCCCACATGCCTCTACGACTATGGCGTCGAGTGCCTGGAAAGGCTCTGCTATTCCTTTTGAACCTCTTCAGTGCTGTTGCTCTGATCTTTGAGGGCTACAATCAAGGCGTCCTGGGCACGGTCTCCGAAACTCCAGGTTTCATCGACATGGCAAACATCGGACACGATGGCGTGGTGACCGACTCAACGAAGCAGGGCGGCTTGACGGCGGCGTACTACTTTGGTGCAATGATTGGCTGTCTCGTCGGAGGTACGTCTAAAATTCGAGGGAAATTGAGAAGGCGGTGGTCTCACAGTTTTAGGCTGGGTTGGCGATAAGATCGGCCGGAAAAAGGGTGTGACTATTGGTGCGGTATTCTGCCTCTTGGGGGCAGCTCTGATGAGCGGCAGCGTGAACTCGAACATGGTGCGTTCATCGGACCTGTGCAATGTACCGGTTGCTGCTGCGACTACTGATGATGATGATGATGATGCTGCTGCTGCAGTTCATATGTGCCAGGATCATTGCTGGCATCGGCATCGGCTTTATTAATACCATCATTCCCTCATGGGTGTCTGAGCTCTCCTCGGCGCACAACCGGGGCGCGAACTTCGCGCTCGTCTTTGTGGCAAACTATCTGGGCATTGTCATCGCTTACTGGCTCAATTTTGGCATCCGAGATACAGACCCGGAATTTCGATGGCGCTTCCCCCTTGCCTTCATGTGCATACCAATGCTGGTCGTGCTATTCTCGATACCTTTGTTACCAGAGTCTCCGAGGTGCGTGGTGGTGATACCCTTGATCATTGGAAATGCTTTCCTTACCTTTACCTATAGGTGGCTCATTGCCAATCATCGCCGCGTGGAAGCCGTAGATATCTTGGCCAAACTTCGCGGCGATGTCGCCGAGGACGATCCGAAACTGGCCGCTGAGATTGCAGCACTCGACGCCATCGTAGAGAACTCCGGGCACAAACGCAATAGCTACGTCAATATCTTCCTGGGAGGGAGATATTCTGGAGCTCTTCACCTCGGACGCCGAGCTGCTATGGGCGCTGCGCTCCAGACGATTCAGCAATGGACGGGCATTCTTGCGATTGTAAGTACTATGGGCCAGCAATGCCTGGCTATATGTGACTCACCAATTTCTTTACAACTAGGCAACATGGGCAGGTCAACTATTCGCGCTCGCAGGCTTCGACTCCTACAAATCCAGCTGGCTTGCCGGGCTGATCAATACGCTTGGCATCTTCGGAACGGCGGCGGCATCCCTCGTGATCGATCGTCTCGGCAGGAGGAAATCACTACTCATCTCCTTCGTCACCCAGGGAATCTCCCTGTTTCTCGTCGGCGGGCTCATCAAAGCCTCGCGAGACCACCAAGGACACGATCAGGCGACAGCAACGGCATTCGGTACAGCCGCGGCATCGTTCGCATTTGTCTTTTTGTGGTTTTTCACAATGTTCAACATTGTGCCCTGTTGGATCTACGGCAGTGAGATCTGGCCTCAGGAAGTTCGCGCCAAAGGGTACAGTATGACCATTCTGGGCTGGGCCATTGGATGCGGCGTGACTGGGTTCGTGATTCCCATTATGCTAGACCGTCTGGGCTATGGCACATTCATTTTCTTCGGGGCGATGAACGCAGTCTCGGCGCCAATCATCTACTTCCTCTACCCTGAGGTCGCCCAGAAGTCGCTCGAGGAGGTTAACTTGCTCTTCACAAGCGACAGCCTGCTGGTGAGCAGGAATGTAGCCGCGTATCGAGTCTACTTAGAAGAGGCGTATGGCGATGTGGCCTTGGCAGCGAGGAAGCTGTTTGATGAGGTTGACGAGATTGAGCTTCGCGCAGTTGGAGAGAGTCGATCGGATAAGAGGGTCGTTGACGCCGTGGCTGTTACTACAGAAAAGGTCGAGACAAGTGCTGATCGATTGGAGTTGAAGTAGCTTGATGACGGATGATTGTAATATGATACATGTGGCTATAATAGCTTTCTATGGTCTGGGACGATAGCACCCTGAAGCTTATCAGACTCTTCAATGTCTTTTCGCGATGCATATTGTCCTGTCAAGCGAAATCGTCGAGGGCGGCAGGATGCTTCCAACTCCCCGCGCCGCCGTCCACCAAAACATCCTGCCCAGTGACCCATGCTCCAGCCCTTCGTGAGCACAGCATCAACAACGGACCGTGCAAATCTTCTGGTCTCCCAATACGACTGCCCCCACCCAACAGAGTTTCCTTCTGGAATTGGCGGACCAAATTTGGCTGGCGTTGCTGCAACCCGGCCATCATGTCGGTCATCATATAGCCAGGGCTCACACTATTGACCCGAATACCAAAGGGAGCCAACTCGACGGCAAGCGGCTTCACCAGTCCACACACCGCTGTCTTGGATCCAATGTAGGCACTGATGTTCTGTGCCATCGACGGAACATGGGTGGATATTGACCCCGTGAACACGATGCTGCCACCATCGGCGGCCGGGTCGATAGGTACAGGGCGATTAGAGGCCTTGACACGGGCGATCATCGAAGCTGCGCAAGCCTGAGCAACGAGAAAGGAACCGTAGAAGTTGACGCCAAAGGTCCGTGTAAGGTCTTCTTCCGTGGTGGACATGAAAGGCTCATTGGTGACGACGCCGGCGGCGTTGATGTTGATGTCAATGCGGCCAAAATCTCGCTCGATGCGTGCAATGGTATCGACGACCTGGGCCTTGCAGCTGACATCGCAAGCGTAGTACTCCACATGTACTTCATGGGCTGATCGAAGTTTGTTTACCTCTTCGGGTGCAACTTCAACGATGTCGATGACAGCGACGTTGCAGTGCGCTTGCGCCAGTGCTGCAGCGATGGAAAAGCCCAGGCCTCGTGCTGCTCCGGTGATGACGGCCGCTTGCCCCCTCAGATCAAACTAGTTGCGCGGGTCAGAGTGTGAAGTTGGGTGATAAGGCTCTAAACGGCGGGCACTCACCAAATCCATGGCTGTGTGGTGTAATAGCTTTCCAATGCGATTTACCAGTGATACGGCTGTATCGGCTTTACATGTCTACAAGACTTGCCTCTCTTATCGAGCATGCGGAGTCAAATAAGCAATTTAATATATCGAAGGCTTCGACCTAAACCTTTTAACCGTTCTGCCGCCGCCACGACCTTGGAGCAGCCCAGTTTACGGAGACAGAATCAACGCCGCCAATAGCATTCTTGTGCAATGCGAAAAAAGCGATTGTGTTCCATCGCCCACACACACTGTCCACATGACTTGGCTGCTGAGCGTTCTAATCGAAAACGAGCAGTGTATGTGCCTTGAAGAATGAACGTCCTCTCGAGACTTTCCGCAATCAACACGACGGAGAAGGGCGAAAACTTCACGCACATCGTTGTTGGTGCTGGCTCATCAGGATGCGTAGTTGCGGCGCGGATCGCAGAGAATCCCAACTTCAACGTTCTTGTCTTGGAGGCTGGACTGGATTGCAGAGAACCAGGTGTATCATCGGGCGCAGAGAACATCCGCCGTGTACCGATGAAAGGCCAGTCCGAAGTCTTTGATGATCGAATCGACTGGAATGTCAAGGTTGAGCTGCCTGAAGGCGGACATATGCGGGTGGCTCAGGCTAAAATCGTTGGTGGTGGGAGCAGCATCAATGGGGGAACGGCATTGAGGAACTCAGTCAACGACTGCCAGGAGTGGGGGAAGCTTGGAAACGATGCTTGGGGTTGGAGCAACGTGAGGCCAGTATATGCAGCTCTTGAGAAGGACGCCGTCAAGGGAACTAACGGACCACATCCGCTGATTCGTACTCGGGTTGAGGAAGCTGGAAGAATCCAGAGAGCTTTCGTCGATGGTGCCATCAGTTGTGGACTATCCTGGGTCGAAGATCTCAATGCCACCGATGTCGAAGGTGTTGGGGCGTCGCCAGTCTGTCGTCAGGGAAGCCGTCGGGTTAGTGCTGCAAACACTTTCATCGATCCCGTCCGCGGGAAGCCCAACTTCAGCCTCATGACCAGCGCGGCTGTGGACCGCATCACATTCTCGCACCGCAAGGCTGTCGGCGTCGTTCTCAACGACGGCCGTAGAATCTCAGCGAGTACGGAAATCATCCTCTCGGCGGGATCCATATTCTCCCCGGCCGTGCTCCAGCGCTCAGGGATCGGTCCTGCTGCTCTGCTCTCTTCTCTCGGCATTCCGATCCTTGAAAGCCTCCCCGTCGGTGCAAACCTGGTCGATCATCCATGTGTCCCAGTGGTCGGGCGCCCCAAACCAGGTGCTTACCAGGACGATGACTTTTCTCTACAGATGCAAGCTCGTTGGTCTTCTAGCCCCGGTAGTGGTCGCCTTGACCTGCAAATGGTCTGCTTCAGTTACTTGCATTCTGCTTCTCCTCCTCGGTCGCCATCGACCGGGCCCTTAACGAGCGGAAATTGTCAACGAAATCTAGGCGGTACTACGAGCGGCCATGTTGCAGGAATCGGCTGCAACCTCAACAAACCAACGTCACTTGGCAGCGTACGCATCCACACCATCGATCCCTACGAACAACCAGCCATTGCTCCAAGGTATTTTACAACCGCAACTGATCGTGCCGCCGCACGTCAAGCTGTCCGTCTGGCGTATGAGATCATTCAGTCGGAGCCAATGCAACAGCACCTGTCCCCAGCCATCGGCTTGACTCCCAAGATTATCGGGAGCGACAACTTGCTCGACGAATGGATCACGTCGCAGTACTCTAGTACTTATCACTTCACCAGCAGCTGTCGCATGGCAGCGCGGGAGCAGGATGGCGTGGTGGATCAGAGCGGGTGTGTGTACGGAGTAACAGGCCTTCGAGTCGCAGATGCGAGTGTAATCCCAACCATTCCCGCAGCCAACACTATGTGGACGACTATGATGTTTGCAGAGAGAATTGGACGCAGTATAAGAGACGGACAATCGATTTAGAAAAGGTATAGGGCTGTGTTTTAGCCGATTAGTGATATCGCAGTCCGAGTTTCAAGAATTGTAGACAGCTCTATTTTACTCACTTATCGCTCTCTTGAACGCTACTCTGAAGTCTAGGCAGTGAAAGTGTGGATGTCGGCCTCACAATGCACGAGCATCACAGTGTCACTATGGCTGATGCTACAATCGCGAGTATCTTTCTTTCAGACCTTCCTTACGAACACGGATCTCCTGGGTACACACTAGCCTAGAGGAAATTTGCATCCGAATGAACCTGCTAGAACAAGCGCTCAAGAGCTTTCCAATGCTCAGTAAGTTGTTGTTGGTTTCGGCTGAATACTGTACAGCCGTCAGGGAAGGCCCAATTGAAGGTGATCTTTACCCCTGGATCGAAGTCACTTGTGCGGTTCATTACCCTGGTAGGTACGGGGAAGGGAACGACTTCGACATGCTCATCTACTTAGCCGCCGCATGTCGGGAAC
>CATIWM010487924.1:0-12878 GCA_949671775.1 Mallotus repandus
ATAAAAATAAAAAAGGGAAGGAGAAAGAATAAAAAAAAGAAATGACAAAATAAAGTAAAAGGGAGAAAGGGTACGAGTGTAAATAAAAGAAATATATTTGTAAATAAGAAGATAATTTTGTAATAAATGAAAACTAAAGACATTTTAGTTCAAAACATTTAAAAAATAATTTTTTTTATTTTTTTAAAAAATCTCTTAAAAAAAAGGTGAAATCCATCTATAATAAAACTTGTGTACAAACTGCACAGCTCTCATTATGGACCAGAAATTGGTTGCTTTGGCTTGGGAAATGGTACAAGTAAGTAAATAAGCATGGGCATTGCATATGAAAATCCTTTCACAATATTAAAAGGTTATAGGTAATCTCTGAGCACTTCTGTATTGTTCTTTCTTTTTCTTTAGGTTTTATCATAATTCTTACTATCCATCCTTTTGCAAATTCTATAGATAGTGTGATGTGTGTGTCTGTGTTGACAGAGATGAATAAAAGAAAGTGACATGAAATTATTGCAAAACATTTTCAGATAAAATTCGGAATTCCATTAAAATACTGAATAGAATTTACAAGGGTAGACAAAATTTGGAATCCATTGAACTATATGCATCAATTTATCATTGTTGACAATGATGCTTTACATAATACCCCTGACAAGCCTAGAAAAGAACAGCTAAAAAGAAAAAGCTGCAGAAAATCAATCAAACGATCTTTAAGTACTACATCCCAAATGAGCTCCCAAAAGAGTCATAGATCATGCCATTGCAACCACCGTAAAAATAGTATGGAGCTATGTATCCTTCCATTCCCGCCTGCACACCGTACCAATATGGATTATAATCATAGCAGGCGACAGGCATCATAATGCCCGCATCTTGACAAGTTTTGCTCTGCTTCTTTTTTTTCTTCGTCTCACCAGAAGCAGCAGTCTTTTGCTGCTTTTTCTCCTCAACTGCAACCACCTTTTGCTGCACTTCTTCCGCTGCTGCAACTACCACCTGCTGTTGTACTTCTTCTTCTTCTTCTGCTTGAACACTTCCTCGAGATGCTGGCTGCTCCAATCTCATTGATCCAGTTGCGGCCATTGGTACTTCAGCTGCTGCTGTGGTCTTGGCTTTCTTAGGCACAGAGGGTAGAGCATCATCAAGCTTTCTCTTATTTACCATGTCTTGTACATAATCAGGTGATGCCTTCTTTCCTTTCTCAGACAACTCAGAAGCAGATGCAGATGGTGCTGCTGAAGGATTCTTAGGTGTTGAATTTTCAGCATTACCACTATTACCAGGAACACCGACCTCCAAAATGCGATTAATTGTATTTCTAAGTGTGATATTAGGGATAAGAGAGTCTGTAAGTACTTGTGTAGCTCCACAAACACATTTTAACTGAGAAAGCATCAAATGATCCCTGATACATCGGTCACAAAAGCTAGTGAAACAGCATTTGCCAGTCAATGCAGCATCTCTCATAACCTGCTTACACAAAGGACAGAGGAGTTCTGGGGGAACATCACTCGCAGACAATGATTTCCTAGAAGCTATGCATTCAATTTCCCTATCGAAAGCAGTCTCATTCTGTTGCAAAGCAGGAGCTGAAGCAGGCTTCATTCTTTTGAAATCGTAATTAGGATCTCCATTAGTTGGGCAGTCATGTATGAAATGCCCTGGCACCCCACATCTGTGACAAACATAGCCTTCAAGAGGTGTTCTCTTGTCCAATCAAAACCCCATTCTTCCATAGCTTCTGCCACACTTCACATCTCTGCTGTTCCAGTCCAAGGCTGGTGTATTGACCAGAGCCTTAATCTTGCTATCTTCATCGTCTGCTCCATCCAATCCAGGAATTATAGTACTCGAATCGCTCCCAAACTGATGATCATCACAAGGAAACACAGAGTCTTGACTAGACTTTGCGGAGGACAAGCTAGTAACAGTACTTACTGCAGATGATAAGCCAGAAGCAGAATTGGTAGAATTAGAATCAGTTGTAGCAGATGTCTTCCCGGATGAGGAAGACAAGGGAATCTGCGTCTCAAGAAACGAGATAGCAGTGGTATCAATGGGTCTGCGTCGCCGAGAGCCAGGAACACGGCGAAGCAAGACAGAAGTATGATTAGCAATAGTCATTGAATCATCATCATACTCTTCATTAGTTTGAGCATTAACAATAATAAAATCTAAATCAGTACCCAAACACAATCCATTAAACTCAGACTTCTTTTTGGATTTATATTTAGATTCAAGAACTTTTCTTTTGAATGCAGAAACAGAGATAGCAGACCCATCAATTGGGATTTCACTAAACACTTTGGCACTTGCAAATTTGTAATGAATTCCCATTGCAATATGAATACACAAAAACAAAAATAACAATAATCACAACAAAGAAATAAAGATTTCTTCTTTTCTTTTGTAATCGACAGAAAAATAAGATAACGAAACTATCTCTTTCTCTCTATTACAAAAAAATTAACAATCAAACCGCAGAAATCGAAACCCTTCTCAATTTGAACTAAAACCGAATCGGCAAATCTCCGGAAATTTGCAAAAATTAACACTCTTGAATTCGATCTTCAAGCGATCACTTGAATTGGCTCCAACGAAATTAAAGAACAAACAACAGCAACTCTTTGGAAATTGCAAGAATTAAGAATCGAAGGCCTTCGAATGTAGAAATCGCTCCAACAAAATTAAAGAAAAGAGAACCGCAGCAGACTTCTTGATCGCCACGCCAAGGGGAAGAATCACTTCAGAATTACGCCCAAAGAACCGCAGACAGGAGATGATGATAACCTAAGAGCGGCGGAGAGAAAACACGAAGAGACTTGAGCAATTCTATACCACTATATAGATATCGTATCCTACATTATATAGACCTTTTTCTTGGCTTTTAAGATACGGCGATTAAAATCCTGAGTATGTTAGGATTTTAGTTAGTTAAAAATACAAATAAATAGGTATTATTTATGGCGCGAAATATGAAATAAAACAATAAAATAATTAATTTAAATAAAATAAAAATATATCACATTAATTTATTTTTTTTAATTTTTAAAGTCATAATTTTTTATTATAATAAAATTATTTTTGAAATTTATTATTTGAGTATGTATAATAGTGTTGTAGTTAAAAAATAATATTGAATAATTACTTCTCATTTTTTATTTTGAAAAAAAAATTAATGGTTTAGTTAAAAAGGTAAAAAAAAAATAACTAGTATATAAATACTTTTAAAATTTGAATAGTATTAGAATATATATAATAGTGTTTTAGTTTAAAAAAATAATGCTAAAAAAACTATATAAATATTTGTCATTACTTTTTCTAAAAATAGAATTTTTAATAGTGTTACACATTAATTTTTAGGGTAAATACTCAAATATTAAAATAGATATTTATCAAATTTTGTACTTATTTTTATAACTCAACACACATGGCACAAAGATATCACACTCCATTTAACAAAACTATGGTGATTTTGTCATCATTCAATACCACACGCCATTTAACAAAATCATGGTGATTTTTTTCAAATTTTGTACTTAATCACTATAGTGCTCGTTATTCAATAACGATATATATATATAGCCTATTAGACTCTTACTATATATATAAATTGTTTATTGTAAAAATAATAAGGGCTATTAGACTCTTACTATATATATATATATATATATAGTAAGAGTCTAATAGGCTATAGATATCAATGCCCTGATAAAAAAATTATTATTTTTACAATAAACAATTTATATATATAGTAAGAGTCTAATAGGCTATAGATATCAATGCCCCGATAAAAAATTATTACTTTTACAATAAACAATTTATTCACTAACGTGTGTGTATATATATATATATATATATAAACCAGTGTACATGAGATCCCACGAGTAGTTCAAGTAATAAAAGATATAAAAATCTAATTGTAGAGGGTAGGGTTGGAACCCATCTCTCTGTTTTTATCCTTGTGATATTAAAAATTAATCACTTCATCTGAAAACTAAAAAAAAAAAAAAACCAGTGTACACATTGTTGAGTAAGAAAGGAAGTCAATTTGGCCAAAAAAGAGTTAACCTTGCAAGAAGTTGCTCCACATTATTGAGTAAGAAAGCAAGTCAGTTTGGGCTAAAAAGAGTTGACCCTTGGAAGACGTTGGTCAACAGACATAGTGACAGAGACAGAATCCAACTTCCAAGCGAAGAGAATCCAACTTCCAAGTGAAGTTATTACAGAGTCACTTCAATATAAATATCCATAAGTTGGATCATGCTATTCCGTCCAGTGAGTTAAATTAATGTGAACTCTTCATCTTCATGATCATCATTTCTGTTGAAGACAAATGGCGCATGGGTTTGATCATGTGCTGGAAGAAGAAGATTAAAAGATATATATATATATATATATATATTCGAGTAAATAATTATATGTTTCACAAGTGATATATAAATAAAAAATCAAACACATTATTATTATTAAAAATTTTAAAAATAATAATAATATTATTCATTTATATAATAATTTAATATCAAATTAATATACTTATAATTCTATACAATTTTTATAAAATTTTTTATTTAAATAATTATATAATATTATTTTAATATTTTTTATAATTAATTTTTCTTAACTTTAGAATTGATTTCATATAAAAAAAATATTATGGTAAAATCACTAGTTAGTTGTTAATAAAAAATTTAAAAATAATAAAAACTATATTTTTTTTATATAACAATTTAAATATTATAACCCATTAAACTTATCATTTATTATAATTTCGTAAATTTTTTATTTGAGCTATGATACTTTATTTTTTTAATATTTTTAATATTAATACTTTTATTTACACAAAAATTAATTTAATATAATTTTTAAGTTAAACTAATAATTAAATGACAAATATTAATTAATTTAATTTTAACTCTTTTTGTTAAATTTTATAAAAATATTAAAATATATATTTTTAACAAAATTATCACTAAAATTTAAAACACATTTTCTTTTTATTTAATGTAATTGAAAATGTGTAACTTATCAATTATTTTATATTTTAATTTAATTTGATTTATATAATTATTATTACTACTATATATATATTAAAAATATATAAATGTACTTTTAACAAAAAATTATTAAATAAGGTTATTATAATAACTTTTTGAACTTTCACTTTTATATTCGATTAATTTATAGTTTTTCATTTATTAAAATTATTTAATAATTATATCAAAATGCATATATTATCTAAAGTTCGCGCAAAGCGTAGATTGACGACTAGTTTCATAATAAATCACTTAAACAATAATTTTATCATTGAATTTTACAAATCTTTTATTCCTAATAATTAATGATATTATGCCAAATTCAAATAAAATGGAAATCATAAATCTATAATGATATTTTTTTTAAAAAAAAATCATAAATTGCAAAATTAAATAAAACATGCATGTTTTTTCTTTAAGTATATCAGCGAGTATAAATAGAGCAGAGAGAAGGGAGATTCTATAGTAACTTTGTTTATTTGGGACTTTGATTTTACTTTATTTTGATTGCTATTAGATGAGCATACTTCTCATCATCTAATTGTAGTTATTGATCAAGTACACATTTCTTATTAAAAAATAAAATAATGGTAGAAGACACCCTCTAGAAAGTGTCTTGAACCCAAGACACCTCAAGTTGCTAAGCACCCCACCATAAAGCCAAATTGGCCGGGCAAAAAATACATGTCTTCTACAAGAATGATACCCTATTAGTTGGGTCAAAACTTGAAAATGAAACCAAAGCATTCCTTTGTTCAAAAGGTTCATTCATGTTCATGTTCTCCATTACAGTTCAATTAATTTCCAATATCATTCGTTCCCTTAGCAACACCGAAGGCACAGTTTATTAAAAAATTTCTCAATTTAGCATGCTAGCATACCAACAGTAACCAAAATAAATGTAAATAGAACGACTACAATCTCAAGAGTGTATCTAACTTGGATTAATTTCCGAACTCTTTCACGTACAGAAGAAGCTATTATGTGTCAGTCATGAAGAGTTCCAAGGATATCTTCATCTCGATACAGATGATACCTGAAAAAATATGACAACCCACCACCAATTAGACCATATATGAAAATATTATTTTGTTGGTTGGCATTAGCTTCCTCAGTAAATTCATGGAGTAGAAGCCAGGTTGCGTGGCGAGCATTTGTAATGTAAACAAAGCAGCCATTCATTCTTTTGAAAAAACAAAGTGTATGGGAAGCAAAACTGGACCAGATCAGCACATACCAAAATTTACATATACATCATCGATTAGAAAGCAAAACTACCTGTGCTGGATTTGTTATGGTATCTCATTTCCTCAATTCATGCATTGGTAGTTTAGTAATCTAAAACTGTGTTCCATGTATCTCCCATTTTCTTCATGAATTTTCTAGTTATCTTTTTTACGGTTGATGCAAGAATGTGATGGTGTTTGATCAAATGCCAACTATAGTTCTTTTCAGCAAATGTAAATAGTTGAACATCTTACTCTACAATTACTATATTGTTCTACTTCACTGTCACTTTCCCAGCATTAATGACTAAACGTTTTCACATGGTAGTATATGATTTTAACTACATAAGTAATATAAAATTTTCAAATTTTATTATCCTTAACAATATCTATTTTTTATGTTTTACATTGTTGATAACCGGGTAAAAGTAAAACACAAAAACATCAGGATTTTATGAAAATTTTTCTAACCAATTTGAAAACCTTGCAAAATCGTAAATGCTCGCTCAAAATCTGTATGACTTCATATACAAACAAAGAGATTAGACATGATATGAAACCAACATAACTTTCCATCTCTTTAATTTTTAGGTAAACACATTTCTCCCAATAGCTAACTTTCAAATTAAACTGTGTTTATAAACTGAGATACTTACTATGCATGCATATGGAAATATCATATAAACATGAAGAAAATATTATAAAGGTTCAGAAAATCCAACTATATATATATTATCAGCAAATTTATGGTAAAATATCAAGGGAATTGACATTTCAATGTAATTTGAAATATTAAATAGTTCCTTTGTGGATGCTAGAATACAGAATGTTCAGTTGATATAGGAGGCACTGCATTTAAAGAACTTGGATCATATTAAGCCACCTTAACCAAAAAATATAACACAATTGTCACTTAAGAATCACAGGAAATTTCTCTATAAGCCATTTAGCTGCTAAAGCCTACCAATACTAACTCAAGGAGGGAAGCCTATAGAGAATTACAGAGAATGAAAATATATTGATAACCTAATGTCAAGATCATTGCAGTCTCCAAAAAACACACCACATGGGTATAGTTCACCCAAGTTATGTAAGGGAAAGACAAGGACCATAATGTTATAGCTGAGGTAGAAAAATGCATGACAACAATATAGATAAATTATGCAAATGAAGACGAAAAAGATAAATTATCAAAGAATTGACAAACCAATGCAAACTCTTAAAAAAAATGCATAACTTGCAGATGCTCAAACGACAATGGTGACTGATATTTCAAGTAGAGAGACTCACTCTTTATCCGCAAGTTTCACTTCAGTGCCTCCATATTCAGGCAAAAGAACAGTGTCTCCTTCCTTCACAGAAACAGGAATGAGCTTTCCATCTTTATCATGGGCTCCAGGGCCCACCGCAACGACTTTTCCAGAGTTCAGCTATAATTATTAATCAATGGAAACAATCAGTGAATGTACTTTGCAGCCAACAATCAAACAAAATTATTAATACAGCATAAAATGTTTAAGGTCACCAAGAAAATTACAGAAAATAAGCATGACACATATTACCTAACCAATTACCATGATAAAAAGGCCAAAATTGAAAAAGAAACGCTAGAACTGACTGCTTATCAAGGATAGCAACTGACTCTGTACATTCCTAATAATGGAAGTTGAAGAAGATCTATTACAACTCCACCACAGGCCACACCCTTCAACATTTGAGGTAGTGTCCAACAGGAAATGGACATCTAATAATTAAATTAAAGCTTTGAATCTCATGCTTTGGATCTTGTGTTATTGGCAGAGGAGAGAAATTTTGATTCAGACCATAACTGATGTAAGAAGGCTGGATAGCCAAATGTCATACAACAGAAACTATTTAACAGCCTGATGCCAGTTATGGTCAAACTAAGCAGTCAACACCAAAGAAAATTGATTCCTAGGAAGAGATCCCATATCTGATTATAGTGGCTTTGGTGCTTCAAATCAATGTGAGACAGTTCTTCAAGGTTAGAAGAAATCAGGATTTGAGATTAGCTATGGTTGACTTCTAGCATTTGGAAAGTAGGAATCAATAACAAGCCATTTACCATATGGATTTGTTTCAGCAGATAAATAACAAGAAAAGTAAATCGTAATGAGCAAACAGAACACATAAATGTCCAAATACTACAACAAATTTATCTACAAAGAAAAGAGACCAATTTTTTTTTTTTTTTTTTAAAAAGGTATACAAAGAGACTGCAAATAACAATGAAAGAGATATAGAAGCCACATTCAACCGGGCAAAAGTAAAACAGAATTGACACTGGCAAGCCAAGAATGAGTATAACATTAACATTGCATTAAAGTTATAGAAAACAGGAAAACAAAATCACTAGATAAAACAGCCCAGAGAACTTATTTTTTCATCTAGTACTGCAAATTGAAACAGGCATAAGCAACAAGAAATGGTAACAAACAGATTCTATAAAGAAAAAAAGGCCCACATGGATAACTGAAGATAAAAGACCAAAAAAGATAACAATGATAAAAGCACAAGAAATTCTATGCATTGAGGTAAGGCAACATTCTCAATCAAACAATATACATTTAAAATCAAGAAAAAAAGGTCTCTATCTATCTTCGGTTAAACTTGTAAAATAACTAAAGAAAGCAACAGCAGCTTCAGCTTGTAGGGTATATTAAAGTTCTCTCCTTCACAAAAAAAAAAAAAAAAAAGGAGAACCTTTGGGGTTTTCTCAGGAAGGAGAATTCCAGAGTTGGTTTTGGAAGGAGGAATCAATTTCTCAACCAAAACGCGATTCAGTGAAGGAATCAAACGCTTTGCCATCTTCACAGCTGAAAGTAAAAGAGAAGACAAAACACAGCTGAGCTGAGTCTGAGTGTGGGTTTTGGGGTTTGTTTTCAAGTCTGTTGTAATGAAAGAGAAGTTGAAGTTAGGGTTTAACAAGGATTTTCCTGTCTTCCCTTTCCCTGAAATTCCAATTCTGCCCACTCTTTAATCTTTCTTTAATCCGTCATCCACTCTCCCGCTTTTATTTTTAAGAAGTCTGAGTTATAGTTTATTTCCTCAATCTAACACATTTTAGGACCTTATTTCAACAATTTATTAATTAATTATATTTTAATTTATTACAAATTTATCAATATTATTTAAAATATTTAAGAATTATTTTACAATTTAAACAAAATTTTTTTTCAAAAATATATATAAACACATGCAAAAATTAGAAAAAGGAACACAATCCTTTCAGAAAAACCATGATAATTTTATAATAAAAGGTGTGTGCATAAAATTCTTTAAAAAAAATTATTAAAACCCTTAAAATAAGTGAAATATACTTATAAATTATATTTTTAATAAACTAAGATATTAAAATAATAATTTTTGTGCTAAAAAAAATTAATTTTTCTACATATACATATGGGTGAGGGGAGGGATGATTTGAACTGTTACCACTAGTATGCCAAGCCATACATGAGAAAAACTTAAACCATCCCAACTAAAGTGTGTTGGCAAAAAAAAAAAAAAATAATAAAATAAATCGATAAAATATGTCAAATTAAAAAGATTGTGAATGTATTAAACTTTTACTCTATAGTTTTTTTAAAACATACTATAAACATGATATATTGCTACTTTTGTTAAACTTTGAAACATGGAGAAGGATTGATTAAAAAAACAACATGGAGAAGGATTGATTAAAAAAACAACATGGAGAAGGACTGATTACTCGACCAAATCCACAACTTTTTAACAATTAATCGAGATAACTAAATCTTATGGCCTGAATGGAAGAGTAAGGAAAGTTGGAGGATCAAACCATTCTCTCAACCAAATGCTTTAACCTCGTAACATGATGTTCTGTGTTAGATTTTTTTTTAGCAATAAATAGGTGGAAAAAATCAAAATATTCTAAAAGTTGAATTCCCATAAGTTAGTAATGCATAGTGTAAAAGATGGGGCTAACATAATTAGATTTCAATGATCAAACTTTGGTTTTGAAATTTAGATTACAATATTTTCTTCCTTCAAATCAGAACAGAGTTGGCAACTGCATAAGCAATTCGAGAGAAATGAGCATATAGCTAGGAAGAAAAATGCTGTTCCGAGTTTTTTGTTGAATTTATAAGGCTACGAGCAGCGTCCAAGCTCAGCTCTTCATATACCTGCAAACGGGAAAATATAATTTTATGGCATCAATAACGGAAAGAAATGTTCAACTGTTAAATGATTCTGAAGAGTTGGTGCATACCAGTCGCCTGTGAACTTGTTGGAAAGCATTGCAAAACTTCTTGGCCTCTGCTGCACCAACCTAAAAATCCACAACAACAACAAAATTTGTCACTTAATATCGCAACATATTGACGCATCGACACTTCACTTGAAAATGAAATGTTAATCCGTTTTCATAAAATCTCAAGACTTGTCGCTTTGTATGCTTTGTAAGTTCTATAGGAATGGCGTTTTGCCAATGCAAAATAAAGAATTCGTTCCCAGTTTTCTTGCCTAAGCCAGTAAGAATTTATACATCCTCTAAACACAGGGCAACCCACTTTTTTCAGTGTATGTTTATTTGCCCATTTTTTCTAAATCTATTCAACATATAAATTAACAGCCAAAATACCAGTTACATCCTTCAAGATCCAAAACGTAATACCAATAATATCACAAAAACCTTCAATAAGTCATTACCACAGGAGCAATTGCTTTTCCTATTATAAAGTAAAATCTTAAGGTTCACTACTTCAGGATAGCAGACAACTTCAAACCACTAACAACCTATCCCAATTCAACAACTAGATTGCCTGCAGAGTCAATTAGCTGCTTGAAACATGAAAAGAAAAGCAATGAAATACATGCTGTATGATAATATATTTAATAATTATCAAGTCAGCTAGAACGTCAATTTTGTACCAAGTCCACAAACCCAATTGAAGCACCTGATTTTGAAGTTAGAGTGAAACTACTGTTGATAGAGACCAAAATCAAAACCCTTCCCTTAAAACTAATATATTCTCATGATTTGCATTCAAAATACATAATTGTTGATCAGTGCTGCTTTATCATAAAGGATTTTGCTCTTCCATAGGGAAAAAAAAATCATTTCAAAAGAAATCATCGTCGCAATACTTTTTGGCACATACATTGTAAGCATGTAGCTACAAAAGGAA
The DNA here is from genome assembly GCA_949671775.1 of Mallotus repandus. NCBI lineage: Eukaryota > Viridiplantae > Streptophyta > Magnoliopsida > Malpighiales > Euphorbiaceae > Mallotus > Mallotus repandus. Next base: position 11,434 of record CATIWM010487924.1, read on the forward strand.
ACTATACCATGCCTCTAAATTCCAGATTTTGTTAGCTGCAATCTCTTCCAAGAAAAAATTTAGTAATAGCAGTTAGAGTCCAACAATAATGAAAAGTAACTATAATTAATAACATGCGCTCCCATCTATTCATAGTTAGCAAAATCTACCGAAATCATAAATACACCTGATATGCTGACAACTCAATAGGATCATTTTTCGCAAGAAAAATTCCTTAATGAATATATTTATGATTCTAAAAGCTTAAGAAGTATAATAAATTCGGCAATTGGCTCCATAGCAGTATTCATGATGCACACAATAATAACTAGGATGATAAGGCCTCATACAAAATGAAGACAATGAGTTCTGATGACAGGCAACTCAGCTATATATACATATATCCTTCATCCAGTGACCAAATCAGAGGTTGATTAATTAGCTAAACACAGGTACAAATTATGAAAAGTTAATACCTTGCTTTCAGCTGCGACCTTTAACTTGTCCCAGAATGCATCTATTCAGACAAAAACCCAGATGAGAAAACAATAAAGAAACACAAAAATCAACCCAAATCGCATTCAATTTTTTTTTTTAAAAAAACACTGCAGTAAGTAAAACAACAAAAGGAAAAAGAAAAAATTGAAACAAGAAAAATACCATTTAAATCAATAGCTTGATTCTGAATTTCCCTTTTATTATCACCTTCTAGTGGCTCCTCCCATGCATCCTGCCACTGCTTCACCTGCAAATCCAATGCCATAATCAATGAAGCCCAAAGAACATACAACCATCCATAGATAGATAGATAGATAGATAGCTGTAAAAAGCAATTCCAAATGCTGTCTGTTACCTCATCTTGAGGTGGGCGAGAAGTTGATTGCCTTGATGGGTCCAAATCGATCTGGAATTAAAGTAAAGTTTGTTAAAAAAAAAAAAAAGCTGAAGCAAGAAGATCGATAAAAAGAAAAGAAAGTAAAAGCCCATGAATTATTATTACATGGTAATCGCGAGGTCGCACAACCGGGAAGAGATTAAGAAGGCGTCGAAATTCTGCATCTTCCATTTTTTTTTTTTTTTGTATTCTCTTTGACAGGGTGACTGTAACTCAAGACTCCACACTAAACTCAACACCTGACCAAGTTGAAGAAATACATCTTTTCAATAGGTTCGCAATCTGTTTTAACTTAGGCCCGACCTTCCAGAAGTTGGACGGCACCAGTTAAGCCCCAACTTTGTTCAAGTCCTATGTAATTTAAATCAGTACTTATTTAATTATATATATATATATATATAATTAATTAATTAATAGTTGTAATTAAATAAAAATTAATTTAATAATTTTAATTATATTTATATAAATATAAATATATAAATATTTATATATATAAATATTTATATATATATATATAAATAAAATTAAAATCGTTAAATTATTATTAATTTAATTTTAATTATTGATAATT
>CATIWM010488021.1:0-15240 GCA_949671775.1 Mallotus repandus
ACAATTAAACAAAAATTATTAGTGTTCAACATCAAATTAGGTGTTTAACTCAGTCATGGGAGGAAAACTCCTCTCGTTTTGTTCCGTCCTTTTCGCTTCAATTTCTACTGAAATTTGCCTTGCCTTAGTGCAATTATCAACCCGCGTATTTTTCAGTCAATTTTCCTTTCTCTTTTGTTACCTTTCCACCGGCTCCGTTCCTTTTTCCTTGATTTCTTTCCTTTCATCTTTGCTGTTTCTTTTCTTAATTTCCACCGAATTACCATGACAATCTTAGCATGGAATCGCCAAGGCCTAGGTCGAATCTTGCCTCTCGTATCGTCCCAAGTTCGTATTCCTCTTGGAGACCAAGAAGGGTACTGATTATTTGGAAACCCAAAGGAGGAAAATGGGTTTTGATCGGAGCTGCTATGTTGCTCCGGTGGGTTTAGCTGGAGGGCTTGCCTTGTGGTGGTTAGAAGAAATTCAGGTACAAATTATAGAATCTTCTGCCAATTTTATTCACTGCAGCTATATTGATGATGAAGTTCCATTTTGCTTTGTTACTTTTTTATATGGCCCTCCATGTAGAGAACATAGAAGTGAATTTTGGTCTGAACTTATCAGATTAAAGCCTAGTGATGGAGTCCCATGGCTTCTTCTGGGCGATTTTAATAATGTTCTGTATGCCCTTGATAAGAAAGGGGGGAATGGGTTATCTAGTTCTCAAATAGATATCTTCCGGCAATTTCTTGATCAATGTAATTTATTAGAAGTTGATTTTAAAGGTCCTAGATATACTTGGCATAACAGACAGAATGGAGAGTATAGTATAATGCAAAGGTTAGACAGGGCTTATGCAAACTATGAATGGCAAAGTATTTTTCATAGAGCTTTTGTTTTACATGAAAAAATGATAGCCTCTGATCATCGCCCTATAATTCTTTGCCTTGACAAGTTAAAACAGCAGGGTAGGAGACTTTTCAAGTTTGAGGCTAAATGGTGCCAATTCCCCGAAAGTCTAGAAGTTATTAGGAACCATTGGCAATTGTATTGTCGAGGGTCGAATATGTTTAGACTTGCAACCAAATTGAAATATTGTATGAAGGGATTACAGTCTTGGCATAGGGATGTCGTGGGTAATAGTAAATTTAAAATCCAGGAAGTTAAAGAGAAATTAGATAAAATCAACTCCCAGATGCTTTCAATTGAGGTAAAAAGCAGTCTCGAGAGTTATATAAGCAGTTATGCTTTTTACCAAATCAAGAAGAAATATTTTGGATGCAAAGATCTAGATTAAACTGGCTGCAGGCAGGAGATAAAAAACTAAATATTTTCATGCTATGGCTGGTAGGGGGAAAATTAGAAACAGGATAGTGAAACTCAAAGACGAGGACGGATACTGGATTCAAGTTGAGTCGGATATTTCAAATCATATTCTTACGTTCTATAAGCATTTGTTTCAAAAAAGCACTGTTCAATGCCAAGAAGATACTTTAGAGAACATAGATGTAACAGTATCAGATGAGATGAATTTGAAACTGATTTAACGTGTCTCTGCTGAGGAAATAAAAAAAGTTATTTTTCAAATGGTTGCTCTTAAAGCCCCTGGACCTGATGGTTTTCCAGGATTATTTTTTCAAAAGTATTGGGGTATAGTGGGAGAGGAGGTTTGTAATGCTGTTCAGTAGTTTTTAATACTGGCTTCCTTCTAAAGGAATGGAATAGAACGTTCATCGGCCTCATTCCTAAAACAAAAAATTCTGTCTCTGTTAATAATTTTTGTCCTATCAGCGTATGCAATTTTGTTTATAAGATCATCTCTAGAGTTATTGCCAACAGAATGAAGCCTTTTTTGCATAATCTTGTGCATTCGAATCAGGCTGCCTTTGTGCCTAATAGAATTATTCATGATAATATCTTGGTGGCTCATGAGTTGTTTCATGCTTTACAGATCTCAAATTCCAAAACTAATTGTCATTTTGCTTTGAAGCTTGACATGTATAAAGCTTATGACTAAGTGGAATGGTCCTTTTTGGAGAAATTGTTAATTAAAATGGGTTTCCATAGAAAAATTGTCTTGTGGATAATGCAGTGTATTTCTACAGTCTCCTATTCCATTCTAGTCGATGGCCAACCTTCCCCTTTCTTCAATCCTTCCTGTGGGCTTAGGCAAGGAGACCCCCTATCCCCTTATTTATTCTCCTTACCAATGCTCTATCTTTCACTCTAGAGAAAGCTGAACAAAGCCATCTTATTTCAAGTTTCAAAATTAATAATAGATGCCCAACTGTTTCTCATATTCTTTTTGCTGACGATACCTTACTGTTTGGTAAGGCTCATGCAGAAGAAGTTGCTAACCGTTGGGCAGTTGTCAATCAATATTGTAAAGCTACTGGGCAAAGAATGAATACCGCAAAGTCTAGCATCTTTTTGAGTAACAATACCCCACAGCCTATTAGAGATTCAATTTCAACTCAATTGGGAATTGATGCTAGCATTAGCTCCAATAAATATTTAGGCCTCCCTACAGTTTGGGGTAAGTCTCGGGTTGCTTCTCTAATTTTTTGAAAGATAGAATTGTCCAAAAGGCCCAAGGTTGGAGACATAAATTGCTTTCTCATGCTGGCAGGGAGATCATGATTAAATCTGTTTTATCTTCTATTCCAGCTTATGCTATGACTTGTTTTAAATTTCCAAAGCTATTTTTTAGACAAATTAATGCTCTGACAGCTAGATTTTGGTGGGGCAATGATATTCATAAGAGATCCTTACATTGGGCTAGCTGGGAATCTTTGACTAGATCTAAATTTAAAGGGGGCCTTGGCTTTAAAGAATTCAAAAAATTCAATATTGCTTTGTTGGCTAAACAGGTTTGGAGACTGTTGAATTCAGAAAATAGTCTTTGGGGCAGGGTTCTAAAAGGAAGGTATTTTCCTCACACTTCCTTTCTTAATGATCAGCTGGGTTCCAGACCATCATGGGGGTGGGCTAGCCTTTTATCTGCTAGAGATGCTATTCGATAAGGTTTCACATTCAATGTGGGCAATGGGCATTCTATTAGAATTTGGGATGATCCTTGGGTGCCAGATGCTATGGATTTCAAGATTTCTTCCCCAAGAGATGTTCATGAACCTATTCTCTTAGTTTCAGAACTTATTAGGCTGGGACAAAGGGCTTGGAATTATGAACTGTTAAGCAAATTATTTAATCAAGATGATGTGGAAAAAATATCTAGTATTTCTATTGGCTCTCAAGAGGTTGAAGATAAATTAGTTTGGCACCATGATAAGAAGGGGGTTATCACTGTCAGATCCGCCTACAGGTTCTTGTGCAATCAAGCTGATTTATATCATAGGCAAAATATATCTAATAACAATTCCATTTGGAAAAAATTTTGGAAATGCAATATCCTTCCAAAGGTGAAATTGTTTTGGTAGAGAGCTCTAGTTAATGCTTTGCCTACTCAAAAAAATTTGGTAATCAGGAAAATGGGGTATTCGGAGATTTGTAGTTTATGTAATGCAGGTGTAGAAGATGTTAAACATGTTCTTTTTAATTGTCATCATGCCAGAGCTACTCGGTTTGCTTCTCCTCTCTCTTATATGCCTTCTATTCATGAGGATCAATCATTATTGGATTGGTGGAGAGATATATATAATTTGTTTAAGGATTGACATTCTATGTTTGAGCTGCTATTATATTTGGGTTGGTTTATATGGAAAAATAGGAATGCTTTTATCTTCAAAAACCAATCCAAATCCTATGGTTGCTATTCATTCTGCGCTATCGTTGCATTTTGAGTTTGAGCACTCCCAGGTTGTTGCTTTTCAGTGATCTTATGGGCTAGATGATCATGATCAAATCAAAAGATGGTCCCCTCCACCATCAGATGTCATTAAATTTAATGTTGATGCTTCCTTTAAATCTTCCTTTTCTTTAGCAGGTTTGGCAGTATGGTCATGATGGGGAAGGTCGTCTCTTGTTTGGATACTCTCAGAAAATCCTAGTTTCCTCATCTATCGAAGCAGAGGCTGAAGTATTATTGCTGGCAGTTAAAAGAGCAGTGGAATGAAATGTAAAGAGAGCTATTTTTGAGACGGACTCCTTAGAACTATATAATGTTGTGTCTAAAAAATCCCCTCCTCACTGGGAGATCAGTCCCATTTTGGATTCTATATTTTGTAAACGTAATATCTTTGATATGGTTTCTTTTTGTTGGACCAATAGAGGCAGTAATGTTGCAGCTGATTGGAATGCAAAAGCTGCATTAGATGATAGGCTTCCAATGGACTGGATGGTTAATATCCCAGCAGAGTTGTATTTGTTGCTTTAGTTTAATTTATTTCTTTTTGTTCCAAAAAAAAAAAATTGTTTTGCCCATCCTACAACCTTGATTTTGGCAGATTCCCCATTATTTTGTTTCAAGCGTGCTAACCTGTTCTTTTACTTTTTGTTTTACCTCGGAAGTTATTGGTCCAACCTATATCTAGTCAAACCAAAAATGATTAGTGTTTGGTTGAAATTGAATAGTTTATTTTTTGTTATAGTTTATTTTTTGTTATAGTTTATTTAGTATAAATTTTGAATTCAAATTTTTGTAAACAATATCTGTTTAAATATAAAAATATTTTTAAAAATAAAAATAATGAGGGATATTTTAATCATTTAAAAGTATGAACTTAAATTTTTTAAAATTTATTTAGAAATTCTTACTATTTTGATAAAATTTAATTTAGTTATAATAAATTTCACAAATTTAAAAATTTTGAATTACAAATGAATTTTATATTAAATTTATTTAAACCAAATATATATTATTTGAATTTTCAAATAAATTTTATAAAATTTATTTATACCAAACACACTCTTAATGTTCAACTGCTTCCCTTAAAAAGAAAAATTATTCGACGTCACATTACCTATACAATTACCACTTTGATTTGTACATACTCTCCATAATTTTATTTTGGGTGTGCAAGACTTTTTCTTTCTGTTTTTTAATCAAAAAATTATATTTTTAAAATCAGGCTGACCCATCCTATAAAATTATTAAGGGGTAAGGTTCATTTAAGCCCTCAGGTTTATCCCATAGTTTAGATAAGTCTTCTATTTTTTTGGCTCAAATAAATTAGAGTTTAATTAAAAAGGCTCATTTGAGCCCCTCTTTGCAGACGGAATTCATCTCCGTTCACCCAGTGATGACATGGTAAATGAATATAGTCATATTAAACTTTACAAAAGACCTAATTGATTTTTTTTTTTCCTGTTCTTCTTCTCTATTTGCTTCACCTTCAACATATCATCACCACCACTACCACACCACTACCTTCACCTTTTAAAGAGGAAGCTTACCCAATAATTGGATTAGCGGTGTTTTTACTCTGTTCTGCGACTCCCGTGCACCTGCACATCCGCATCCTTACAAGTCTTTATTTTTCTTGTTCTTGTGCTTGTGGAGTTAAGCTTAGCAGTAATGTGGAAAGTTAAGAATAGAAATCCATAGATTGTACAAATGATCAAGGCTCCAACACCAATATGCATACTTCTTCATTAAGTGCTTAATCCAATTAATTGTCTCATGATGTTGTTAAAAGAGTAATAGGCGATAAGAAATTTTGGAAAGCAAGAAGAGCTATGATCAAGTAAGTGTTCCAATTGATATTGTATTATAGTCATGTATGTCTACCTTGTTAATGTTTAACCCCGACTTCATTTGTTGTTGCTTTCATTCAACAAAGAGAATTCACAGTCCAAGTCTTTGAGTTGCATAGGCTCATAGAGGTACACTGAGCATAACCTAATCAATTTTCCACGCTTTTCCATCATCCTTTTTTTATAAAAATTTTCTTGATTGCTTGCATCTGAGTAGAAAGGGCACCAATCATTTTTTTTATTCGTAAAGGTACAAAAGTTGCTTGCTCGAGCACCAGAGCTATTGCTCGAATGTAAGATTTCTTCAGGAAAAGCTTCATCTAAGGCATCTCAAGCTAAAAGGGTTTCATTTGAGTGTGGCACTGAATTTACTGATGAGAACGCAGTTGCGAGGATTCTCCTTCCTTGTGCCACCAATGGATCACGTAAATGAATTCACAGCCTGCGATCAAATGATGAGTCTCATTCAGGAGATGCACTCGTAACTCCTATTGTTGCCAATACTAGAACATCTCCATGGTATTTCCCACCACCCGAAAACCAGTGGATAGTTCCAGTAATGTCCCCTTCTGAGGGTCTTGTTTATAAGCCATGCACAGGGCCATGCCCTCCAACTATAGGATTTATGAGCGTGAAAAGGGTTCCCTCGTAGCCTATGATGCACGGAAATGGATACGCGGAAACGAGGAAACAGATACGGAGAAATGGTAATTCATAAAAATATAGAAAACGGAAACGTGGGGGGAAACACGTAAATATTAAAAATATAGGGGTATATATATAAATATACAAAATTTATTATATATATAACAAATTTTATATATTTATATATATACAAAAATAAAAATAAAAATTATTATTTAAATTAGGTTCAATATTCAATATTATTAAATATAACAATTAACATAAAAATAATAATTAAAAATTATTAAAATAAAAATGTCTACTAGTTAAAAATAAAAATAATATTATTTAACAAGTAAAAATAAAAAAATTATTTTATTATGCTATTTAGCAACTAAAAATAATATCAATAAATTATTTTATTAATAAATAATTAATAATTATTTAATAAAAATAAAAATAAAAATAATAATTATTTAGCTAGTAAAAATTGTTTTATTATAATGTTATATGAATAATGGACTAAACTTTTTGGGCCAGCAAACCAAGAACTAATAACTATAAAAACCATTTCCAAGTATAAACAATATAAAGCCCAAACCAATATAAACAATATACACTAATTAGTCATTATTGACATAGATCAAAAACAAAGAACTATTCCTCTTCTTATTGATAATAGAGAACATGTTTCCTTCTCTTTGTCTGGTTCTAAGTTTTTTTTTGTTTTTTTTTTACTTAGGAAACGCGTCTCTGAGAAGAAAACACGTCTCCAATTTCTCATAATTATAGAAACGTTCCCGGGCGTTTTCGTTTTTGATACATTTCGGAAACAGAGGAATGCTGATAGGTTGACATTTCCGTGCATTGGAGCTCACAGCATTAGAATTTAGAATTTTGACTAGAAAAATATTTCTATTAGGATTAGCTTTTGTCGCTTGTGAATCAGAAAGCCAATTGGTAGGCTTAACTTTAATTATGTTAGGATTATTATTTTCAGACATGGCTACTGTGGAACCGGTGAAGTGTACTGTGGCGAAGGGTGCAAATGAGGCCTTAGCTTTTATCTCTCTCTCTCTCTCTCCCCCCATTCAATCCTTTCTTTAACCTAGCAAAAAAAAATACATATGTATATTCCTTTTATTTTCTCTTCAAAGTTCTAATCTTTTTTACAGAAAACAAAGCAATCTTTGATCATCTTTAACAACAATCTCTTTTGTGGGAGATGATGGTATGGAGTTCAACTTGATTTAATGGAGTTTAACTCCGAGTGTAAAGAGGGGCTCAAGTTGCGAATTCAAAGGAGTTCAATTGCGAAGTTCAACTTGCACTATATAATGCTAAGGAAAATTTCTTGGCTGGAAATTCTGAATAAAAACCTTGGCAGTCTAACAGATATCAAGCTCCTTAGAATCTCCGTCCTCGTAGATGATCTCAAACAATCCAGACGACACGTCCTACAATTAAATGATTTTGGAGAAAAAATTGTGTCCTGTGAACTCCTTCTTTACTATTTTGCCAACGAATTCCATAACTTTTAATTCAATTCTGCCAAATTTTGATATGATAGCAGAAGAAATGTTCAATTAAAATCAAAACATCACTTACCATAGAAACAAAGAAAAGAAAAAAACAAACGAAGAAAGTGAGAAATGTTTTTTTTTTGGTTGGGCGATGGGTTGAGAAAGAAATCATGAGTTTTGTTGGTCGGACTGAGTCGACTTTCTCTCTCTACAAGTGTTTTTAACGTGTAGAATGACATAAGAGGAGAGAGAACAGTGAAGGGGAAGACAAGTGTGACTTTTTTTATTTAATTTTTTGAAATGATAATAGTAATTATTATTATCAAAATGAATTATATTATGGTTGTGTTGTTTAGAGTTGAAATAAGGGTCTAAAGTGGTGGGTAGTTTGCCATGTCATCACTTGACTTATTGGAGTTAAAATCCATTTGCAAAGAGGGGCTCAAATGAGCCTTTTTAATTAAACCCTAATTTATTTGAGCCAAAAAAAATGAAGGGCTTATCTGAGCTTCGGGATAAACTTGAGGGGCTTAAATAAACCTTATCCTAATTATTAAACTAGAAACTTCCAACGCCACATTGAAATAAGTGGCTCATATGCTGGCCATACAAATGATTCCCTCGTAAACTATTTTAATTTGTAGAAGTGTTTGCTTTCATTGAAATAAGTGGAACTCATAGTTATCTCATTCTGACTTGGCAATATCATACATTTTTGCAAGCTTTAGCTCGATCTCGCCTAAAAATAGTGCAAGTGGGTCAAGCTCAATAAATTATGGTGCAACAAATTATAACCAAAGTTTAAAATATGGAAAAAGATAAATGTGATGAGTATTGACATAACATCCACGAGCATGACCCATTTCAATTATAAAAAAATCTCCAATTGCTATGCCTTTATATTATTATTATTATTATTTTTTTTTACCAAAGGGGGAAGGGGGAGGGTGGGTCTCGAACAGGAGACCTACCAGGTGCCCCTCCACATGGCCAGACATGCGGGGGCATGCCTCTATATTGTTGATGACAAAGTTTTACATGCTATATATGATTATATTTATATTTATAGTGACAATATTGTGGTTATATTATATTCTTTACACACTTCACTAACAATTAAAAGTGATTGACTAATATATATTGGGCAAATATGTTTGTTTTGATTAAGATTTGCACTTTATTACTCTATTATCGGGGGAAGAAAGGCAAACTTATTGATAACTCTAAATCATATATTTACTTATAGAACCTGCATCGATGAGGATGCTGGGTGAATGGGGTGGGGTTTCCCCCATAAATACTCTGAAGATTATGTCAGTATTTGTATGGGGAAATAATAATAAAGCAAATAAAGTAGAATAAAGTAGAATGGTGTTAGATGATGAAGTGATGATGGAATGATCGGATGATGTAGAATATGAGAATGTATGAATGAATGATCTCTCCCCCATATGAGATGTAATGAGATGTATATATAGGAAGAGATTGACTTAAACATGTTAGGAATAGGGTTTCTTAATCTTGTATGATTGTCTTGTTTAGGAGAGAATAAAATTCCTTATCAAGCTTTCTTTTTATTCAAGCATTCTTCCTCTTTAGGGATTATAACCTTTTCTAAAGAGGAAAAATGCTTGAATAAGAAGAAAGCTTGATAAGGAAGTCTATTCTCTCCTAAACAAGGCAATCCTGCAAGATTAAGAAATCCTATTCCTAAGAGGTTTAAGTCAATCTCTTCCTATATATACATCTTATTGCATCTCATACGGGGGAGAAATCATTCATTCACACATTCTCATATTGTACATCATACCATCATTCCATCATCTCCTCATCATCTAACACCATTATACTTTATTCTACTTTATTTGCTTTATTATTATTTTCCCATACAAATACTGACTTAATCTTTGGAGTGTTTATGGGGAAACCCCACCCCATTCACCCAGCTTCCTCGTTGATGCAGGTTCCACAGTAAGATATCAATTCGGAGTTATCAAGTGACGCCATCTGTGGAAAAACCTAACTTTTCTTATTTGTTTCAAAATAAGAGAATCAAGGGCTAGGCATAACCGAATTAAATTTTGAGTTATAAGCACTTACTTGGAACCTTGCTTCGTCAACTAAAAAAAAAAAAAATCAACTCTGTCAAAAAAATTCACTATGACCAATGGAAGGTGGAATAAGGCGTGCAGCTCGTTTTGATAATTAGAGGAAGAAGCAATTCATTTGAATGGTGTATCCTTAAAGGCATATTTTGGGAAGACAAATTACTATCATGCATGGAAAACAAAATTAAGCTCTAGTGTCATGCATGACGTGATCTTTGAAGGAAATCCATGCATGGTACCATGTGCCAATTCAGATTGTACATACTTGGATGAACTAATTCTCAAAGAAGACAACTTTACAAAAGACAAGAAAGCTTTAAATCATCATGGAGTGCATATGAATTCAGAATCTTATTATCCTAAAGACCACATATTCACATTGAGAAGCCAAGAATGATATCCAAATTATTTGTTGCCCATGCAACTTTTCAAATTGGCAAAGAAAAGAAAGGAACTATTGGAAAAAGGAACATAATTACAAGTTCATGGATTTATTCCAACACACAACGTTGGTTGGTAAAGGATTTGACAAAGATCATCACCACGTTAATCTTGGTACCAAGTTTTGCAGACAAGCTTACTATTAGGATATTAAAAAAAAAAAAGGAAGAGGTTATGAAGCTTATAACAGCAAAGCCAAAGTTGATCGTACACAACTTACCTAATGACATTCTTGTGCGTATCTCGCTAAATCTCCCAATAAAGTGCTCTTCAAACAAGCAGGTCATCAAACAAAATAGAGGCATATCATTCAAGACTTTTTCATCTACGGGCACAACATTGTTGAACTTGAAGATCCTTTACATCAACAGATAAGTTCCCATCTTTATATTTGTCTTATTTAAATACTTGTTTAAAAAAGTCCAATGAATATATAAAATTCAATGTACCCCCAACCAAATCATGCCTTGACAAAATTTTTTGTGTAAATATGTGTGGTTAGATATTCAAGTCACGTAGCATGAAAATTTTAGTCGCGTTGCAAGGGCATTATTATCGACTGACTTGCTGCAGGATTGGCCTTCTTGACTATGAGATAGCACAAAAATGGAGCTAAGATTGACCTCTGCTCAAAATGCAAATAGATTGGATGTTGGAAGAGGCAAGCTCGCTACCAGTCCAGATGTCCCACTCCTTTCAGACTTACAAATACTAAAACCAAAATATAATTTAGATTAAGAGTAGCTCAACGGATGGAAGTTTTAGCAATGGTCAAACTTGAAAAACCATTATGCATCACATCAGCTTCATTGGAAGAAGGGAAGAGAAGATAGTAAAGGTCTTCATTTGTTGCTAAAACCACTAGCTTCTTCACTGCCAAACAGGCCATAATTAGGCAAATAATAAATACATAATGCATCCGTCAGATCAAGATGAGTCGGATATGTCCTTGTGGGTTGTGAAGCTTGTTTCAATTATTGTTCAATTCTTTAAATTATGGGATAGAGCAATTTATGTGACCAATATCCTGCGGATATCAATTAACCCAACTAGTAGAGTTGATAAAAAAAAGCTGCAAGTTGATGGAGACAGTGGAAAAGAAAGGCCATGAACTAAAATAGCTCTAGGACTAAGAGCTGAGCTTCGAGCACTGAGCATTAAACATTAAGGTTTGGTGATAGTCAGGCACCTAAGTAAATTTGTTTTCATTTTTGGTACCGTTTAGGCACCGAGTCTTAACAAGAGTCCAAGTACCTTATTAGCCATGACTGACCATATGAATTATGCAAGAAATTGCCTATCCATGGATGAAGAAAGCACAAAAGTTTGCAGAAATAGAACCATGTGGAAAAGAAAGGAAAAGAAAGGCCATACAAAGCTCGTAAAGCTCATGGAAAAGAAAGGAAAAAAAAGGCCATATGAAGCTCGTAAAGCTCATTCTCGGATTAGAGATGCAACATCGATAATCGAGTACTGAACATCCCAAGCTCTAAGCATTGTTGCAAACCAAAACTTCTTGCACAACGAGGAACGTGGTAACAGTTAGGTTCTAGGTTCACTGGACATAAGATTGCCAAGAATCCATACATAAGAGTGTGCCCATTCATTCATTGAACAACTAACCGAGCAACAATCGAGCCCTAAGTGCCAAGATTTTAAGCTAAGTTTTGAGTATCAAAATCGAGCATCTACTATGAACACTGACTTTATAGAAACTTAGACTCCGGACAACGAGCCATGAACTAAAGATAATCAAGCAATTGAGAATAGGCTTCATGAACATCCATTGAATATTGAGAACTGAGTACCAAATCGTAAGCACCAAGTTTGGTTATACGGTGAAAAATTTCGGTGACATATTAAGTCTTGACCGCTTATTGAGCACCGAACATTCTTAATACCAAAGCTTGGAGATTGTTAGATACCTGTGTCTAACTCTCGAAGAAAAAAAAAATAGGAGTCACGTTTGGTTTATCACCCAAGCACCATTAAATTACATAGCAAACTTGCGGGCTAGATCATATATGAATAAGAGTAGTATTCATAATTTGACCCATACATATTTGACTCTCTTTACAAGATATGGCCAGCACTAGGCATCACAATAGTCAGAAGGGAGAAAAATGAATATACACAACCATCAAATCTCAAAAGATGTTCGGTATCACATCTTTAAATCACTTGGCAACATCCGGATGAAAAATGAACATAAATATTTGTTACCTCAAAGGCGGGACAAAAGCACCACCACAGATACGAATTCTCTCTTAATTATTTATTATCACTACTTCTCAACTATTTATTTTCATCTTATTCTTATACGAATAATTAAAGCTAGTCACACAAAGCACGCTTACACATCTATACATAAAATGTTCATCCATGAATACATGATTATTATCCATGCAAAACATGCACCAATCATGTGATATATATATTATACGAGGACTAACCATCAATTGAGATCAATTAAATGATCCCAAAACTGTTGTTCTTTTGTCTATTGTGATAGATAAAGGAAAAATATTAGCAAAGTTCAATATTGCCTTAGAAATTTCAAAATTCATGAGATCCACATTTAACAAGGAACTTACTACACATTAGTGAAATTATACAAATACTTATGGAGCATTCATAGACAAGTAAAAGTGAAAGCAGATCTTCATGGAAATCTTTGAGAAAATTTAACAAAGAAAGTCCAAGAATGGAGTTAAGTATATCCACTATACATAGCCGTATAAATCAAAATACAATTCCAAGACAACCTAGCCATCATCACACAATATCCTCTATTATAGAAACTGTGTAACCTTGGTCTTTCGCTTGAACTACAAAGCTCATCTCACCATTCGGATTGGACAAACCTAAATTTGGTCCTCTAAAGCCCACATTCCATCATTTCTCAACCCTCACTAAACTACTATCCTATATTATTATGCTTAGCTAAAGAGCTCAAACTCACTACCAAGATCACAAAAATCCTTTCCTTTTGCAAAAATACTACAAAAATAATGCTCAGCAAACTAAATATCAACATCAGCAAAAATGTTCAAAATCAACATCAATCATTATTCTGGCTAGATAGTTTTCCTCAACAAAACTATCAAAATATAAAACAGAGCAACATTGAAATATTTCTCTCAGATCTTAAGTCGCTATATTGCACCAAACATCTCAAAAAGTCGAGTATATATGGAAACCCGTATCCTCGGGTCGCTATATTGCACCGAGCATCTCACAAAGTCGAGTATATATGAAAACTCGCATCCTCAGATCACTATATTGCACAGAGCATCTCATAAAGTCTAGTCTATATGAAAACTAGCACTCTCAGGTTACTTTTCACTACCGAGGTTTTAAAACTCCAGCACTAGCTGGTCCCATTCTGTGTGTTACTATAACACTAGTGGGTTAATCCCTCAGGATGCTGAGCATTAAACTCCAACAACTAAAGCTGGTTCCCAGGTCGCTTTTCAGTACTGGGGTTATTCAACTCGAAGCTGGCACCCTCAGGTCACTTCAATCATTGAGGTTCAGAAACTCAGGTTGTTTCATAACACCAAGCATCTTTTTATTGAGCAATCTGCGTATCTAAGTCCATTTGGCATTTAACGATTATGATATTTGGATACTATGATTCTAAGACTTGGTATACTGAGCATCTCAATGATTTATGACTAAGGTCGGCCACCTTAGGTCATCCTTCAATAACACATCAGATTTCAAGCAAAGTTCTTATCTCAGCACAACAGTCATCTTTTGTGTGATTCTTGGAAATTCAGAAATCTCAGACATAAATATCCAAACAGACTTTCAAAGGGGACTCTTGATACCCCATATCAATATTGTATTCCCTAAAGAGGAAGAATGCTTGAATAAGAAGAAAACTTGATAAGGAAGTCTATTCTCTCCTGAACAAGGTAATTCTACAAGATTAAGGAATCCTATTCCTAAGAGGTTTGAGTCCATCTCTTCCTATATGTACATCTCATTGTATCTCATATGGGGAAGAGATCATTCATTCACACATTCTCATATTCTATATCATCCCATCACCTCATCATCCAACACCATTCTACTTTATTTTCTTTATTATTATTTCCCTATATGAATACTGACTTAATATTTGGAGTGTTTATGGGGAAAACCCCACCCCATTCACCCAGCTTCCTTGTCGATGCAGGTTCCACGACAAGATATCAATTCGGAGTTATCACTTTTAAAGTTTCTCCATATTTTTTTAGCTCTTAGCTCTAATAATATTATACATTTTAGTCCATTGCCCCTCAAATTTAATAGTTTAGAAACCTTTTTAACTTTTAATAAATTTTGGTTTACCTAAATAAATTTTTTTTTAACTCTGCTCCAATTTATTATTTAATGGCTCCTACCATGATACATTAGAATAGTGAGGCTACGTACTAATGAGTAGTTACATTGGTTTGAAAGTTTTTTTTTCTACATGTCTAGTGTCTAGTAGTGTATTGTGTAGTGCATATCACATTGTGCTGCATCTTACAGGTTTATGATGGACCATTCCACCCTATTTGACAAAATATTTAGAAATGTTAGTTCTCTGCATGTGCAGCCATTTCCATTGATCATGACAAATTTATGATTATGCCTGTAGACGGTGGGGTTTAGCGCGCACCCAAGTTTATTGCAACTGCGACACTGTTTGAGCTCAGGGCTCTAGGGAACACACTAACCATTGTCACAAAGACATGGCGTGGAGATGAGGAGTCGCCACTCAGGGTAATAACTGGGAAAAATTGAAAGTGGTGGTAACTCAATTCTCTAATACAAGCTAGCACCACAACCAGGAGTTCTGGATACGGAATACCAACTTCTTTTAGTCTTGTGTTCATTTAGATTTATTTTATTAATTACTATCTTATTCCCTAATTACA